>VWZZ01005924.1:100976-195271 GCA_013399095.1 Psophia crepitans
ATGTTGAGTTTTTCATCAACCAGCAACCCCAAGTCCTTTCCTCAGGGCTACTCTCCATCCATTCCCTGCCCAGCCTGTACCTGCGCTTGGGATTGTGCCAGCCCACATGTAGGACCCTCCACTTGGCCTTGTTGAACTTCATGCAGTTTGCATGGGCCCACCTGTCAAGGTCCCTCTGGATGGCATCCCTTCCCTCCAGCGTGTTGACCAGACCATGCAGCTTGGTGGTGTCAGTAAATTTGCCAACAGTGGGTCAGTCCCAGGGTCCATGTCACAAAAGAAGATGTTAAACAGTCCCATTACTGACCCCTGAGGAATGCTACTAGTCACTGGTCTCCACTTGGACATTAAGTAATATTGCAGCATGTCCTTTGGAACAAAATTACCTGCACCAGCAGGTTCTTCTGATCAGCATAAGGAATTACATTCTACATTCTGTCGTCTGTACTATTGATTTCAGTGGTAGAAGATCAATTCAGTAAAAAAGAAAACGAGCCAAGAGATAGCAGAGAAAATTACTTCATATATGAGAAGAAACAACAATATCTAGAAACCCCTTCTGAGCAATTTTACATTTTGTGACAGCATAAATCAAGAATCACAAATCTCGTTTATATACAGAGGACTGAAATCTAACCTGCAGACAGTCCTTCGAGGCAGTGTTTCTGTAGGGGGTGCCTTCTTGGTTTTCTGCAGTAGCAAACTGCAAGATTTGCCTATGTGATCTAGGTAGTAAATTTAGTAAGTAAATCACACCAGCAATGTAGATGCAACCTGGGAAGTTCACTGCTTCTTAATTTGAAAGGAGATATGATGTCTTTAAAAAGAAAAAAAACCCTATAACACTCCTGGGATTGCTACTGTATTAGCAAGAACATCAAAAGCTGAATCAGGGCCAATGTTTGGTACGCACTGTAACTTTGAAAAATGGTGTATATATAATTATATATATGTGGTTATTCTCGGTCTGTTGAGAGCAAGGCCTTTTTTGGGCTACCACTCATTAACTGGAAGCTTTGGCCAATACAGATAAACGTAGCCAAAGTTTCTTTAAACACACGGGTCCTCAGAGCATTCACTGTGCAAGAAGGACTCAGCTCTGCAAAGGCACGACAACTTCCCGCGTGTTTTTGCAAAGGCCACGTGGAACTGCAATGAGCAGAGCTCGGTGCAGAACCCGTCCTGCACGAACAGCTCGTTACTCACGCTGTACCGTCCTGTGCTTGCACGAACAAGCAAAACGAGACAACCGTTTACATGGGAGATCCGAGAAGTACTCTGCGCTCAAAAACTATTAGACTTGTGCAAAGACTAGAAGCACTGCTGTAATATTAAAATTGCCACTATTCCACCTGGCACTGGTGAGGGCAAGAGGTTTATAGAAACCGCTGTTTCTACAGGGCAGGCACAAAACCAAGTTGGGCTGGTTGTATATTTAGATCCAAGGCATGTGTTTCTTTTTGTGTGTTAGCTTTGGGAGCCAACCCGCAGCTGTAGCAGCCTTCGGTAAGAAGTTTGCTGCGTTCCAGTCATGCTCATTCCACAGCTGTGCTTCCGAGCCCCGCGTTACTCTCACAAGGCAGTTGGGCTTTATTCACGCCGCTGCAGATGGCAGCCCTTTCAAGGTACAACTCATTGCCGAGGCGCAGCTTTTCTCTTTGGACCGGTTTCCTATCTTGTAGCTGTGAGAGTGTATGAAAGACTAAGTAAGAGAAAATCAGCAGAACAATACCGACTTTATTTAACGCCCTTTCAGGTCATTAGGAAATGGTGTAATTGCTTCAACAGGAGCATAGTTGATGCCGTAATAAAACAATGGATTTTACACACTTAACACTGCAATTTCCTCACAAAAGGGATCCATTACCAGCTCAGGGACACGTATTTATGCTGTTTATAATAGTACATAGAATTAATGTGAAACAGTAGACCTAATGTTGCATTTACTATTTAAATTACTGAAAGACTAAGCACAATGCATGCATGGCATCTTTATATCCTGTGACATATTGGAAACTTTGGGTAGATGATGGGGGACTCTTGAGTTTGCCATTTCCCTACCCCAAAGAATTTAATTGCATTGGAAATTTAATAAATTCTTTTGCTTCCATAATTAAATTCTTTCATTAAAGATGCATTGAAATTAAGTCAGTCCATTACACAAAGGGTATAAAGCAATCTACATGGAGTAAATTTGACGTTACACTTTCTCATGGTAACAAAACACAAGTCTGTGTGCACAGTACAATGGCATCCTGGTGAATCCCCAGAGAAACACTGCCACCATCATCTACGACAGAAAGAAAACCTTCTAGCATTTAAAAAAATCCCATGTTCACAACTCTGAGAGGGAGAAATGTTTGTTTGTTTCAGAAACTTTCTAGAAGTTCTGAGCTTATTACTATTTGTTAGCAAGAAAAACAAAGTTGAATTGGGACTGAAGTTTGGGGTTTATTATATTTTTAAAAATACTGCTGAAAAAACTCCTGGTGAAATATCTAATGATGCTGAAAGTCCATAAGAACAGTTTGTTCCTTTTTTTCTTGAACTGTATATGTTCTGGTCCCCATGCATAGGTGTGTTTTTTAAAAATATATACATGGTTTTGATTTGCAAATGCAATCATTACCCTGTAGTCATCGAAAACCAGAATCCTAAATATGCAAGCAATGTGAATAATGATGTGTTGAAAGTAGTAGTGAATGCCTATTTCTCCAGAAGAGCATGCTGAGCTTCCCGGGAAAGGCTGATTGAAATGCCCTAAGAACAGAACCTAGACTAGTTAAAGTTAAGAGCTTCTTCAACTCCAGAGCATTTTGTTTATGGGTAGGGTTTGGAAAAAAGATCATTTTGATCTTTCTATAATTAATTTATTTGGATAGAAAATGTAACTGTTAATGACACTAACACATTTAAAACCACTAAGATTAAGTTCTCCTCACAAAATCTCCTCATAAACACTTCTTTCCAAAGATAATCTAGTAAACAGCTGAGTAATCTGCTAGAAAAATCTTAAAACCAAACCATTCTGAGAGACAGATTTTTTTGATAGCCAAATATCTTTGCAGAAATCTTGCAGACAGCTCTTCAGCTTGTACGTGTTGGTGCAGGTCCCAAGCCCATGGAACTGCAGCTGGGGATTTGGCAACCATTTATTGCAGCTTTAAAAAATGGATGTCAGGAAAATGATGGCCAGTCTCTCCCTACTGCTCATGACTGAACTTCAGCCAGGCGGTCAATACACAATATTTTTCAAAGCTTGAAGGGAGGGGAAATGATTCCAGTAGTGGGAAAAGGAAGCCCAAACAGAAAACCAAAGCTTCAACTCCTGAAGAGGAAAGGTCTTAAAGGGACAGTAGAAGGAAAAAAATAAAGATTATTTTCTCACATGGGGTAAAATCAAGTAAACGCGTAACAAGGTTCTCATTTACTTTACCAGAGCTGTTTGCTTTATGACTAAATGCAAGACAGCAAGCCAAAATTTGCAAAGACTTTCTGGTATAACAGGGTTTGACTAAGCATTACAGCTTTTCAAGCACTCTTCAAGACCTTAGTTTAATCTCCCTTTGAATGGACCCAAACAAACCCCAAGGGCTTCTCCGACACCCCAGTCTGTGGAGCAGTTCGAGGAAGGGGGAGTGCTGCCCCAGCGGTGAGGACAGGTCCTGCCCTCCCTCCATGCCAGGACAGTCGCTGCCACCCATTTGCCCTCCCTCCCACTCCCAACCCATGCTGAGCTGTACCAGGGAACTGAAGCAACTCTTCTGGGAAAATATATTTGAGTAGTAACCATTTCAGGACCAGCTCCTTAAGCTGGTTCACTGCCGAGCCCCGGATATTGCTGTACTGGCATAAGGAAGGAGGAAATAAGCAACCAGGAAGAGGGAAGGGCAGAACCATCTTTTTCAGCAGCAGTTCCAGCCTGAGCAGACTGGGATGCTATAACAGAATCCTGTTCATCCCCTTTCTATTTTTTGAAAAGAGTAAGATCAGTCCTCATGTATTCTGTCACAGGCCTGAGAAAACCACCCAGAGTACTGAGTTCAGCTGTGGAGCACCCAACATAAGAAGGACATGGAGTTGGAGTGAGTCCAGAGGAGGGCCACGAAGATGATCAGAGGGATGGAGCACCTCTCCTGTGAAGACAGGCTGAGAGAGTTGAGGTTGTTCAGCCTGGAGAGGAGAAGGCTCCAGGGAGACCTTAGAGCAGCCTTCCAGTACCTAAAGGGGGCTTACAAGAAATGTGGAGATGGACTGTTTACAAGGGCATGTAATGACAGCACAAGGGGTAATGGCTTTAAGTTGCAAGAGGGTAGATTTAAATAAGATATGAGGAAGAAATTCTTCAAGATGAGAGTGGTGAGGCACTGGAACAGGTTGCCCAGAAATGTTGTAAATGCTCCATCCCTGGCAGTGTTCAAGGCCAGGCTGGATGAAACTTTGGGCCAATCTGGTCTAGTGAAGGGTGTCTCTGCCTATGGTAGGAGGTTTGTAACTAGATGATCTTTAAGGTCATCCAACCCAAACCATTCCAAACCAACCCAAACCATTCTATGATTCTATGATTCCATGAGAATGTCAGGTGTAATGTGCTTCTAATTTTCTTGCCCAAAAGCTTCTGCTGTTGCTGTCAATACAATCCTAGAACAGTCCAAGCTCAAGGAAGATCTTCTTGTTTTAAACACATGATGGTTTACAGACTGCATGATATGCAGTTTACGAAACCATTAAGTAAAAGTCTTTGTATTTGCTAGAATATTTGCAGACTATATTCTAACTAGAAATTAGCCTTCTTCATATGACTATCTTATTAAAATTGTGGCATGATGCAGCAGATGCTTCCCAGCTAAATAGTACCATCAAATGAAATTCTGCATGAGCCTCCCCCCCAAAACCCTTACTTATTGTCCAAACATGTAAAGGATGGGGAGAGGAGGGAAAGAAGATGGATTAATTTTTTTAAAGCCCCACCACAAAATCCACATAAAATAATCCACTAAGACAGCTAAGATAAAACTACAAAACTTAAGATTCTGGTCTACTAAGGACCTACTTCCACCTTCAGTTTCAAAAATATCTTAAATAATCCATCCTTAGTTAGACTCCTCTGAAAAGGGCTACAAAAACCATAAAGTGAAAGACACTGGAACAGTATCTCTTCCTCCTTTGCTTACAGACTTGGAAAACCTGAAAGAATTTATTTTAATATGGTTGTTAAAAAAACCCCAAACAAAAAAACACCCAGACACAAATATCATAGAGGTTAGAGTTCAACTTATTTTTCTGTCCAATGTATATTTGAATTTTGTTAGTCATTTGTTTATTTTCCCAGAATTTTAGTAGGAAAAGAGTAGCATAATATAACACTGTGACATCATCGCATTATGTGCCCTATTTAAATCAGGTTTACCCCATGAGATTAACAAAGGGCATGTTGCAAAACTCTCTGAATTCCAAGTCTAAGTATGAAGAAAAATTCAATGACTCGTTCATGATCATGCACAGAGTGAAATCACCGTACAACAGTGTTGCTTTAAAGCTTCAGAAAGATTATGTTACTGTAGCTCAGTTCCAAAAAGTGTCAAAACAACAGAGAAGAGACGGCGTAACCAGAATAATTCTTTCCTAAATTTTCACAACTTTATAACAACATTTTCACAAGAGTTCAAATTAGATTTGGTTAGAGATATTTTAATACTGGTTCTCTTTACTCATACACTGATCAGATGGAGAAATCAGAGAAGTTTATACATTTTTGCAGACACCTACCACATTACCAGTCGGCAGTAGCACACTGACTTGGTTGCCTAGGGAACATTTATGGGCTGCCATGCTTTTGAGGGATTTTGTTTGTTTGCTTTACGTTTATTTGCTGCCTAACCACCCCTTTGAAAGCTTTGGGCAATTCGGGAATGGTCAGGCATTTTTTCAAAAGATGTTCCTGGGGTGGTCACATACATGAGCTAGTGAGGGAAAAAGGCAGCACGGGCAACGTGGGGTGTCTGGCAGTCACACGGTACTGAGGCACAGGCTCTTTCCCTATTAACATTTCAAACAACAAGGTATGTTCATTCGTTGGATGAATTGCCTTGAAATAACACCTTTCCAACTGAGAGCTGTACATTTTGTACCTCTCAGTACTACTACTCATGCGATGACTCTTAAAAATGTACGTTGTTTTGTGGTTTTCCTAAACATTTACCTTTGTTAAGTGTTCTTGGGAGAATGCACAGTAGATTCAACTTCTATGAAATGTCTGAGGAAACAAAATATTCTGTCTGTCACTTTCTTAGAGATCCAGAAGAATGGTGCGCAATGACTCTGTTAAACTGTTGTGGGAACAGGCACAAAAGCCAGATAAGTGCCTATGTAAATTCTCAGTTCCTCTGAATTCAAACAACCTACACCAGTTGTCGGCATCTGAGAAACTGAAACATGTTTCAAGCACTATTTTCAAACAGCAGTAAAGCAAAGTGAGTGTGAAAGTTTTGAGTTCAAAGCACAAAGTACTGCAAAGATTATGAGACTTCATGTATTTTAGTTGGGTATATGCACGTTTATGCAGATGGGCTATGGATTATTAGACTTCTGAAGGAGCATGAGTTAGGAATTTACTTCAATCTTCTAAATTTTCTTCTCAGCTGTGTTCCTCCGTTTCCTTGGAAGACGTCTAGAACAAATTTGATCATTGTCAATTTGTCCCATTGAGTTAACCTTTTTGCTCCACCAATGAAAACGTAGGCTCATTCAACCAAAGCAAACAGCATTATCAAGGCATACACCTGTGTAAAGATAATTGAGTCCTTTGTGCTCCTATGCCAAGATTATTCTGTTGTAATAATTGACTGATGATTTTTGTTTCTTTATAGCTACTCTAAAGTCTGTATTTCTGAAGTAAGTAGCAGCATAAGCTGGATCTGGGGATTGACCACCAGTATGACAGGCTTAATCACTTCCAGTGAATCGAAAGCAAACTATAGTTATATAATTGAAACTTAAGAACAAAGGATGCTAATACTTCAATTCTCTATTACGTGTGTGCCTTTGTAAAGCTAGATTTCACAACATGATTAAAGACAACCTAAATATGAGGGAGTACAGCTTATTATACAAACACATTTTGTCTGTACTTGAACTAAATGGCAGCCTTTGATTCTGCTTAATGACAAATCACTTTTAACCAAGAACAAAGAAGTCTAACTGTAATTACCACTTGGACATTGGTGATTTGTTTCAGTAGCTCCTGTCAAAGAACAAAAAACAAATAAATGGAGCAGCTACTACCTCTTGCAAGGTGCTTATGTACTTATCGTCTGTCTCATTTTTAAAAGTCACTTCAGGTACTGCAGATAAAAGTCCCGTTTCTGATTCCCATGAAAACACAAGGATATTTGTATAAAATTTATATGTGAACTAGCAGATTTAATCAATGCTGAATGTTCAGCTATTCTTCACAAACCAATGAAACCTTGCAAATCAAGGTTTTTACTGACATGAAAACTATTTTTTTCAGAATTATTTTCCCTTACACATTTTTGAGTTTGGGGACACGTGATCTAAAATAAAGTACCAGACTTGGATGCTATGGGAGAAGTTGACTTTCTAGTAGACTTTTGGATAATTGAAGAGTGACAAGGATGAATATCAGTGACTCTAAACTTTCCTAACTTTCCTGATAATGCTGTATAGGACATTGTGAAGTTAGGTTAAATAACCATATCTTTTCATAACTGCTAAAAATGATTGCTACTAACTGGTAACAGACTGCTGCTAAAATGATTGCAGCATTAGCTCAGGTGGTATATTAGATTCATAGAATCATTTAGGTTGGACAAGACTTTTAAGATCAAGTCCAACTGTTAACCTACCACTGCCAAGCCCAACCGCTAAACCATGTCCCTAAGCACCATATCTACACGCCTTTTAAATACCTCCAGGGATGGTGACTCAACCACTTCCCTGGGCAGCCTGTTCCAATACCTGACAGCCCTTCCAGTGAAGAAATTTTTGCTGATATCCAATCTAAACCTCCCCTCAAGCAATTTGAGACAATTGCTTCTTGTCCTATCGCTTGTTACCTGGGAGAATAGACAGCACCGACCTGGCTACAGCCTCGTTTCAGGTAGCTGTAGAGAGCAATAAGATCTCCCCTCAGCCTCCTTTTCTCCAGGCTAAACAACCCCAGATCCCTCAACTGCTCCTCATAAGACTTGTGCTCTAGACTCTCCACCAACTTCATTGCCCTTCTTTGGACACATTCCAGCACCTCCATGTCTTTCTGGTAGTGAGTGGCCCAAAACTCGAGGTGCAGCCTCACCAGCGCTGAGTACAGGGGAAAGATCACTTCCCTAATNCCTGTAGCGCTGCCTGGGGTTATTGTGACCCAAGTGTAGGACCTGGCCCTCAGCCTTGCTAAATCTCATACAGTTGGCCTTGGCCCATCAACCCAGCCTGTTCAGATTCCTCTGTAGATCCTTCTTACCCTCAAGCAGAGCAACAGTCCTGCTCAGCTTGGTGTCATATGCAAACTTAGGGTGCACTTGATCCCCTCATCCATATCATTGATAAAGATATTAAACAGAACTGGCCCCAGTACTGAGCCCTGGGGAGCACCACCTGTGACTGGCCACCAACTGGATTTAACTCCATTCACCACAACTCTCTGGGCCTCGACATCCAGCCAGGTTTTACCCAGTGAAGAGTGAGTGAAACAACCTGTAAGCAGCTAGTTTCTCCAGGAGAATGCTGTGGGAAACAGTGTCAAAGGCTTTACTAAAGACTAGGTATACAACACTCACAGCCTTTCCCTCATCCACTAAGCGGGTCACCTTGTCATAGAAGGAGATCAGGTTAGTCAAGCAGGACCTGCCTTTCATAGACCCATGCTGACTGGGCCTGATCAACTGGTTGTCCTGCATGGGCTGTGTGATGGTGCTGAAGATTATACTGGGACTGCTTGACATGAAGATAATTTTCTTCACTGCAGCCTGTATGGTGCTGTGTTTTAGATTTGTGACCAAAACAGCCTTGGCAACGCACCAACGTTTTAGCTATGACTGAACAGTGTTTACGTAGAGTCAAGATCTTCTCTGTTTCTTCATTGTGCACCTCAGGAAGTAGGCTGGGGATGGGCAAGAGGCTGAGAGGGGGGACAGACAGAACAGCTGATGCCAACTACATACCATATAATGTCACTCTCAGCAACAAAACTGAGGGAGTGTGTCCAAAGTAGCCATTACTTGGGTACTGTCTGGGCAGCAGTCAGCCAGTGGGAGATGGCAAGTGATTGCCTTTGCATCTCTTGGTGGTTTTTTCTTTTTTTTCTTTTCTCTTCACTTATTAAACTGCCTTTATCTTTACCCACAAGCTTTCTTGCTTTTGCTTTTCTGATTCTTTACCCTATTCCCCTGCAGGACTGGGGCTTAGCTGCCAGCCAGGGTCAACCCATCACATATATTCATGAACTATAAATATACAAAGGACCTAGGATAGAANCAGGGCAGCAGGGATCCATCACACGTAATGGTTACTTGGGAAGACAAACGCCATCACTCCGAACGCCGCTGCCCCCCCTTCCTCTTCCCTCAAGCCCCTTACAAACCAAGCATGACGCCATATGGTATGGAATACCCCTTTGGTCAGTTTGGGTCAGCTGCCCTGTCTGTCCCGTCCCAACTCCCCACACACCTCCAGCCATCCCGCTGGTGGGGTGGTGCGAGAAGCAGCAAAGGCCTTGGCTCTGTGTAAGCATCGCCCAACAACAGCAAAAACATCTCTCCACTATCAGCGGTGCTTCCAGCACAAACCCAAACCACAGCCCCATACTGGCTGCTGTGAAGAAGATTAACTCTCTCCCAGCTGAAACCAGGACGGTGACCAAGCAGGGGATATGTGGTCTTTAGATACTGGCCAGTAGAAAGGTCAATGTTAACCAACAGTAATGCTCTTTAGTAAAGCTTTTTAACTTTCTTCTGCAGAAGAAAAACAATGAATCTTTAATCAAACTAGCCTCACTGTCTTGAAGAAGTACTGTAATTGGGTGTACTTTGAAGTGTTTCCAAATGCGTACACTGAATTGTGAGAGAGAAAAACTCATACATAGTGGCTGATAGAATAAATATTGCACAATATATTTAGATGACTACAGAAGCCTAGGAAGATGTCTCAGACATTTATGAACTTTTTGCCATGCAGCTGTACTAAGATGCTATACAAAGCACTTTTGTTATATCAACCTTTAATATCTTCCTCTATGCCAGACACCCAAGTCATGCAGATTTTTCTCTGCCTTGTGAACCTTTGAAGCTTGACGGCTGAGTGAAGTAAATCCAAGCTTCTTTTTTTCCCATTTTCCAATGCCAAAATGCATTTCTGTCAGAAAACTATAAAAGGCTTCTGACTGTGTTCTGCTCAAGCCTGCTACTTTCATTTTAGCCTTTTCTATGACTGATATATGGCAGCAAACCAGAGACAGTTCTAATACAGTCTATTAAAAGAAATATCCCAAACTCCAGAATTCTTTCCATGGAATACTTCAAAGAAGTAGCACCACTGCTATCTGGTGGAGAACATGATGTTTATACAAGATCAGGATGTCATCTTTCCTGAATAAGTTTGAGTAAATTCTTTTAAGCACCCTAAATCTGGTCAACAGCATCAGCAGCACCATTGGAGAAATGGAAAATGAGAACCGCTGAATAAAAGCGTATTCCTCTTGCCTAATGTTTATTTTGTAAAAGTTTGGCATCTAGTCTAGCTAGCTAGTCATACCATCTCCCTCTGTTGTCAGTGGAAGAAAATATAATTTTCTGTAGGTGATTTCAGTGTCCTTATTCAAGACCATGGTAGAATGAAGCCTAACACCCTCTTTACAATGCTAGAGAAGCCTGTCGCTCTCCACTGAACAGAGAAGAAACTGGTCTGGCTGTCTAAAAATTGGATGTGGGTTTGGGGGGGGAGGGTGTTTTGTTTGGAATGAATAATACCCAAAATCCAAATAGCTCCTGGGGATCCGTACATGTCCCTGAAATTGCAGTAGTCACAACAGCCAGGTATATTTTGATCAGCAGGCAAGCTAATGCATTGGCTTTTCCTGATGTAGGGCTCTGGGCTCAAAAGGGGGCCTGCAGCTGAGCAGATTCCAGCACTCATTTTAGCATCACTGTCGTACTTCCCTGTCTTTTTAAGAAAAGGGACGTTGCTGTAGGCAGTTTCAGAAGTAATGCAGTTCCCTAACACCACTTCCCAACCTCTCAAACAGCTTTTACTTGTCATTTCTCAAGTACTGAGTTCCTGTGGTACTCTCAGATCACCTACTCCCATGGACCTGTAGCAGTGGTAGCAAAAAGATCATCACGTTTGATAAAAGTACTGGGAATTGCCCCATCCTTTAGCTAGCACCATAAATATAGAAACCCCAAACAAAAGTGCCAACATACATTTCCTGGCGCCCTCATTCCTGAGAGCTCTCAGTGACCAGGTCAGAATCCCCTACAGATCCTCCAGGATTATCCGTTTTATCTGCTTACTTGTCTCTGGCTCTCTGTTTACAACAGCGGATTTCTCTCTCTGCCTCTCTCTTCTCTTTGTGGACAGTGCTAACTGATCTTCATGACCAAGTCAGCACTATGTAGGGATGAAACTGTTGAAGCATTTCAAATATATCCTTCCATCTTTTATATGTGGAAAGGAGAAATAAATGGAAATGGGAATATTGGCTTGTTTAGATAAAACGCTGTAAAAGACAACCACATAATCTTTTTGAAGTTTATAACAAACAGTAGCATACGGCAATGTACATTGGTCATCACGGCTATTAATCCACGGAGATTGGATTGGACGGGACTAGAAAGGAAAATAAGAAATAACAGGAAAATAGTTAGCTACAAAAACCCAAAATCCAACAAAAGGGTGTCTGTAGAACGAGATTTGGAATCACATGCATTCAAGGGACTCCCTCTAGAATCATAGATCATATTTCCCTTTCTCATTTTTTTCTTTCTCCTGCAGAATCAGTAACAGCGCTTCAACTTCCCAAGCTTGTTTGCAGGCACGCAAACTTCCCTGGATACTACTGCAGGGCTCCAGTTTTGTTTCCAAAACACAGGATCTCTGACTACTATCACTGCTTGCACCCTGATCGCGTGCAGAAGACCTGTCAGTTTGAGAGCACTTTGAGCTGCAGGTTACAGAAAAGTAGGGCAATGTTTTCTAATGAGATGCCAGAAGTAGCAGAAGGCTCTTCTGTATGCAAAAGACACAGCATGAGCTGAGCTACTTTCAGAGGTCTGCCCCTCTTTCAGCTTTGCAGCATTGTGTGGAATGTCTGTTCCACTTTGGGAAGCCTCTGTGCTGCCATGTGCAAGCTGACATTGAAGCAGAGGGTTCATTTGAAATTGCAGGTAATCATTCACATGTGCATTTACCTCCACCTTCCCACAGAATACCTTTGTCAGTTTTTTGTAAGGGAGTAATTAGGTGAGAGACCACATCTTTTCCTAGTATTTCAGCTGTATTTTCTGTACATTTGGCCAAGCTGGTCACCACCTCATTTAAATTTGCATTTAGTCTGCTCCCACTGGTGTAGAATTAAATAACTTCAGGACCTAATTCCTGCACCAGCCCTGCATTGCTGGTGTGTCATTGCTTTGAAAAAGAGGCAGGGAATGGAGGTTTCTGGAACAGATCTTCTGAAGCATCTCAAACACTATCCTGCCTGAAGTTTAAAGGACAATTCCAAAGCAGACACTCAAAAGCATGAAGGTATCATCACAGATGATCATCACCCAAATCCTCCTGTCCTCTGGAAGCATGTGGCAAAAAGTGTGGCTCCCTAGCCCTGCCCATCCATCACAACAGCTTCAATGCAGTTGAGTCAATAAGCCAGAAAATTCAGGGGTATCAGTATCCAGCACAGTGCAGATCATCTGTTCTCAAGAGAGAGATGAGTATCAGACTATGCTCAAAATGTTGGCCTGGTTCTGGGACAGAGCCTGCTTCTGCAGTACTTTGACTGTTACCTAAATTTCAACTGTGTTTTAAGTGATAAACAAATGTGTTTTGTTTTGGTTTTTCCCTTTAACTATCTTCCCATTCAATTAGTTGAGGCCGTGAAAAGATTTAAATCTCTCTAATCTGACTGTTCTTTTAAGAAAAAGTATGATTAAGTCCAAGAACAAGCCTTCAAGAGTAGAGTGGAAACAGACTGGGGGTGGGATGGCAGCTAGAGATTCATAAAAATCAGTCAGTATTAGAAACATCTATCCCATCCTTAATTTTGTCAGAGCTGTGCATAGGTGTTTCTCCTCTCGACTACTTTCTACAAGAAGCCCATTTCACAATGACTTTGATTTCACATTAAAACATTCTAATCCACAAGGAAAATCTACATGCCTGAAGGAATGACAGAAAGCAAGAGAGACTGTCGAAAACTTGCACAGTCCTGCTAATACACAGGGAAAATGCAGCTGTCTCTCTTTCCCAATGACAAAGTTATGGATAATCTAAAACTGCCCCGAGTAATAAATTTGCTGCACACTGTGCCACTACATGCTAGAAAACTGAGTTTGAGCTACGGGGATGAGAATAAATCAGTTTTTCAAGCTTGGAATATCAAAATATTTTTCTTTCAAAAATATGGTTTAATGGTGCAGCTTGAAAACCAATACAACACCAAGTTCTACGTTAAAAAGCCAAACAATTACGTTACAAACACAATCTGCCAAAAATATTCATCAGAACTAGGGTGACTTGGGAGGCTCTCATGTCGCAGACTGTGGCTTCAGCTTTAGCATGAAGCTTGATTTTCAAACTAGAATAATCATACTAAGAGATTTCCAAAATAATCCATTTAAAGAGAGAGAGGAACATGTGCAGGTGTTATGGCAACCCCATCAAGGCAGTGCAGATACCAGCACCGTTTTTACTGAAATGTTTCATTTTCCTTCAGATCAATGAAACATCTACTAAACGCTTTTTACTTCATCAAACTGAACGTAGATAAGTGCGATTCTTGCCAGCAATGCATGGTATGAAACCTTTCCAGCAGGTCATTTCAGATCCTTTTGTAGATGTCCAAAGAAAGTTTGTTGCCTGACTTAGATGACTTGGCATGAGGTTAAAAAAAAAACAACAAAATACAACAAAACAACAAACCACACTAATCAACACCACCAACCAGAAAATAATCCAGCAGTTCAGTTCATAGTTATAAATTACAATAGTGCATATTCATACTCGGTCCATCAGACTGGGTCCATCAGACTGGGACTACATACCAGCACAGCACTGGTATTCACCAAAAGGTATGCATAAATGCCCAAAATCTGTATGTTTGAAGGTGTGCAGAGAAGGCACCTATTAGCTGCCCGCAGAGCATTGAGTGATCATGTAACATTCCATGGCCAGTGGCCCCTTCCTTCCACAGATTTGAGGGTGCAAAAAGATACATGCAATGGCCTTTTTCTCATAATTAATTTCTGATCTACTCCATATTAAAATACAAATACTTAGAGGAAGATAACGTGCTTATGTTTGACAAATAAAGTTTAGTCGCACAACATAAATGAGTAGTGCAGATGAGGAAACCTCTGTTATACAGTGCACAGATTTTTAGAGTCTCCAAAATTTCACCCTTCCTTCAGACTTCCACAATCTTTAAAAAGCACCTGCTTATCAGCATATAGTCTGCAGCATACTGTAAGGGCTCTGATACAGCACAATAAAGATAATTTTGTTATAAGAATTATTCATTATGACTTCACATCAGCAGATAAAATCTGTAGGGACAATTTGCAAATGAGATGCTTACTAAACATCGTTGAATTTGTTTGGTCTTTTTAGTCTTCCCTGAAGACTTACGATAGCTAAATGCATCTCTGTCACTTACTTATTTCTAAGATCAAAAGGTGAGCAGAAAATCCTGCTCTCGTACATATACTGCACTTCCTCCATCTGAGAAACATCTTGTCAATGCTGACATTTCACACGCATCATCGTTAATTTGGACACCCAGTTCTGTGGACCGGAAAGGGGAATGCTGCTCCACATTATGGAAGAATTCAAGCACTAGGTGAAAGCTGCAAAGATTATAATGTTTTCCTTCCTCTTCACTTGCCACCATCTAATAATCTGTATCTAAAATTTAACAGAAACATGGAAAACCCCGTAAGTGCACACTCGGTGTTAAACATTTATATCTGCGCTAAATATTTAACAATAAATATTTTAATACAGTGCAAAGTTAGACACATTCCCTTTGACTTATTTTGAATGTTTTCCTGTATTTCATGGGCAAAAATCAACGCCTTACTTTTCACAGGTCAGTTTATGTTAGCTTTCAACCCATCTGCAACTTATAACGTTCTCTAATACAAATCACTGGCACTCTTACGTAAAGTTAGAATAGGATGTTACTGGGGTTCTCAGTGCTTTCACACGAGCACACGTGTACAGACATTAGTACACAGCCATAGCAGTACGTCTGCACATGTGTGTTCTAGTACAAAGAAATACAAAGAAGACAGTCAACTCAAGAAGTCTGAGGAAGCAAAAGCAGAAACTTCAGGTCAACTCATTAGAAATATATTATTGCTCATTCACCTGGTTATATTTTTCGGTAAATAGCCCCCATTCACCAAAATACAAGTTCAAAAGAAATAAAAAACTGCTGCCAGTTACTTCAAATGATTTTTTTTCAGTACAGCCCAGATTGTTCCATATCACTAAACTGAAGTTAATGCACAAAACGCACAACAAAGTTTTACAATTTAATTTTGCATGCAGTACTTTTCTCTTCCTATATTAGGGTAAGAACCAAAATGTTGTCTTTTTATTTCTACATCTTTCATCCATGTGAGAATAAGATTCAGCATCGCAGGAATGAGTAAGGGCTGAATAATATTATCCAAAAACCAGATGCCATATGAATAGAAACAAAATAGTCATTACTGAAACATCGCAGCATTCAGAGCATTCAGTTATTTATAGACTCTATTCAGACATCACCACTAGTGAAACAGCACATGCCACAACACTTGTTTTGAATAGTCTTTTAGAGTACTTGAGAGGCGTATTTTACAAGCCTGGACCACCAGCCAGAGAAGAATCATGTACATAAGGACAGAAGTAAAATACAACACACAAACACATACACTCAAAGGAACAAAGGACATCTAATCACTTCTCAAATAAAAGGAGCCTTGAAATGTTTTCCTGTAATGCTGACATTCACCCTGAGAGCTCTTCTCACAGAAGATCTATTACTCCCAGAGATGCAGTGTTTTTTTGAAACATGTGCTACTATTTTTTGAGACCACTTGAAGAAAAAGAAAACTGCTTATCCCCAGATGGCACAACCAATGCATTGGATGCGTTTGGACTCTAAAACAAGCTTCTTCAAGATGTATCACTTTCCCTCTTGACCCAACCAATTAATCTTTTCAGCATAGTCCTGAACTGATAGAATAACGTCTTTGCAAATAAGTGGATGTGCTCAAAAAAGAACATATGAAATCCTGATTCTATAGGCAAGGGAAGAATCAAGCAACAGGGGCTTACGACCAGCAATCTCCAAAGGCTTCTTTTAAGCTGATCTTGGTCCAAAACCTTTCGCCCTCGTTGCTTTTTCTAAGGCGGGAGGAAAGACAGAGACTCCCAGGCAAGCGCAGCCCAGCACAGCATCACCCCCCTGGAAGCAGATCTGCCCACACAGCCAGAGCAGCCTGCGCCACGTTGGACCATCGCTCCTCCTTCGCTCCCTGTCTCCCATACTGCTCTTTTTTCCTTTCTCCTCCTGGCGCACACAAGAACTTGCCTACACAAGCCAGTAGCCAGGGGCCACTATCCATAAGGCAATTCAGGCTCCACGAACAAACTGACACCTGTGCTTCAGCGTCAGAGCTGCTGCGCACGTCCTCTTTGCTTCACAGGCAGCAAGTCATGCTGCCAACCGGCCAACACACAGGTGTCCTGTTCTGACAGGTCCATGGGCAGGAAAGGCCAAGGAGCAAAGGGCCTGCAAAGATCTTTCTGATCGTTGAGAGATTATTTCCTACCATTTGTCCTGGAAGGCACGATGCTTCCCCAAGAGTGGGGAAGGAATGAGTGACACGGCAATTTTGGCCATAGGTATAGAGCTGTGGTGGCATGTTATAGCAAGGTAATGGTGCAAGATGAATGATGCCTTCATCTGCCTGGCAGCTCTGCTGTCAGTGTGCCACCAAGGCAGTGTGGCCACCTGCCAGACCTAAAGGTGCTTTGCCTCATAAACACACCAGGCTCCTGGGAAAGCAGTATTTGATCCAATGGTTCGTTCCACCTGGATATTCACATGCAAAAGAAGTTGTGACTTTCCCTTGGCTGTTTGTGTCACTTCTGTTGTCCACAATGAGACAGGTGCATAAACATCTGAAGGCAGGAGCTGACACAGCAGCAACAGTCTGTTCAGAGATAAAGCAAAGACAGAGAATAATCACTGGAGTTTGACTCCTTCCCATTTTTCTGCTTTTGGGACAAAGCTCCATATTGAATGAGCAGACTCATAAAAAAGCAGACTGTACAGCAGTGGTGATAATACTGAAATGAGGACTGTAGGATAATTTTGTAAGAATGATACCGTGCTCTACAACTACCTAGTTCAGGAGCCACATGTGAAGAAGGTTATTGGGTTCCCTACCCCCTCTTCAATCTTTTTCTCAGTTGCCTGTTCATACACACTGTTTTTCCATATTTACAATCCTCCAATAACCATTTCAGGGTGTATCTTAACTAGTATTTGAAAAAACATCAGTAAAGTTCAGGAGAAGAAAAACTTTTTTTTTGTTTTTATTTTTTCAATAACTTTTAAACACATTTTTATGTAACATGTAGTCAGACTTTGACCTAACTTTCACATCCTTGATTAACACTGGGATTAGCAATCCTGTCTGATATATACGACATCAGCTTGGGTGTTGGGAGTTTACCGTTTTCAGGACAGAATCACTGATGACACATTATTCACCCAAAAATTTCTCTCCCTCTCACTGGCCAGCTGCCCCACGGCACTGTCTGTTTGTGTCCTTGAACTCAGCATTCAGTGTCTGAGATCTCAATTTCGTTTCTGCACCTCACATATACTTCTTACGTGATTCTTTGTGTTCCACAAGTGTTAGTCAATAGGGCTATCAGCTATGAGTATGATTTGATGTTTTAATATTGCACCGGTCTAGCATATACCTGACACCTAGAACAACGTTGCTGTCAAAATGAAAGCTGAATGTGGCATCAACTCTGTACATTTTTCCAGTTCCTCTGTTCTCCTACAGATAAAAATTTCTAAACTGGAGACACTGCAGAGAGTTTAAAGGCCAAGTCTTTGTCTTTCCACTCATTAGATGCATTCCTGAAATGACTGTAAAATTAGAGGTTCCCCCAAAAACAAATGCTATTCCATGGTATTGTTTCCAAAGGAAATATGTAGCAATATAAATTAAACATTAAATGCAAGCTTTGCTGTGAGGCTACTGAGTCAGAAACAGAAATGCAGATAATTAATGAGAATATCTGTCTTTGCATATTCACCTCCCTCTCCAGTAGAAGCCATTAATCTTTAAATGTGTACGAAAAGGATGCACAAGTCAGCATACAGAGGGCGTGTATTAAGGACACTAAATAAATTAAGGACACCTCATACGTCAGCATGAGTAACCCATTTTGTACTTATCTCTCCAAGCCACTTCTGCACAATTCTGCACCCTTTCTGCTCCTGCTACAGCAACAACCAGTGGAACAAGGAGTATCCCAGCCTCTGTTCCAAAGCATTTCAACCTTCTATAACTGTACATTAAGATATCTTTGGTTTCAATTAACCTATAAAACATTTTTTCTTCTAAATAGATATGCTTAAGTGTCATGAAGGGGGAAAATCATAATTATTAATTGAATCTTGTTAAGGCAACTTGTCTTGCTTATGGCAGCAAGTTCTTCCAATCCTTTCTTTCCCACAGTCAAAGTGTTTGTAGTAAGGAGGAGACATATTTGTGCTTTGAAGCTAACAAAGGTTTATTAACTAGAACAATCCTGATTGTAAAAATAAATAGTAAGATGAAGGAATGACGATATCTAAGTATTCTTTCTTCTTATCTCCCCCAAGATCTTCAAACACTTCAAAAACCTAGTAGACTCTGTTACACCTCAAAACATACTTTGTGAGGAAGGTTTCCAAGCAGCTTACTGGGACAACTCATGGGTAGCTGGATGTTTGAAATTCCTTATCTCTCCCACCTACCAAACGTTTTGCCAGGTAAAACAGTTTCAGTATAAAAAAATATAACTAGAGCCAAAATTCTTCTCTAAGATCCCAGTCTTTCTGCCTAATTATGATGGGCTGTGTCTCTTCACTGAAGGGTTAGGCTGCAGTTCACACACTTGGAGTGAAACATGTTGCTTAGTCCTTTTCGTTCCTTCCAGGACCCAAACCTAGGTTTTGAGTAACCCCATGTACATTTTTATTCCAGGTTGCGGTCAGGAAGTTCTGCCCTGCAAAACCAGTGTCTTTCCTGAACGTGCCAAAATTGTGCAACTTGATGATCACATTCATCGTTACTTCCTCTTCTTTCTCAACAGTCTTATGGACTTCCATGTGACTATTTGCAGGCTCTGGTGCCACATCCCCTTTGCAAGAGAATGCTTCTTAATCCTGGAAAGCTTCATACGTAACTAGTTTTCTTAGCAAATTTCTCCTGTCTGAGAAGATGAACTATATCACCTTTCTCTGGCCTGAGGCCACACAACTTCAGCAGCCACATCTCACACAGAGAAACTTTTGAGACAGTGTTACTCTGACTTACAGGGTAGAAATTAAAGGCACGAAGAATGGGGTTGACTGAAGATGTCTTGTCTTAACTGTTTTTCAGTAAAGCTTTTCAGTGAAAAAGCTTTTTTTTCAAAAAGTGTCTGATGTTCGTGATATTAAGGGAGTGGAACATCTCCCTTATGAGGAAAGGCTGAGGGAGTTGGGTCTCTTTAGCTTGGAGAAGAGGAGGCTGAGGGGTGACCTTATCAACGTTTATAAATATGTTAAGGGTGAGTGTCAGGAAGATGGAGCCAGGCTCATCTCAGTCTCATTAAGTGATAGGACAAGGGGCAACGGGTCCGAGCTGGAGCACAGGAGATTCCATGTTACTATAAGGAAAAACTTTTTCACTGTGAGGGTGACAGAGCACTGGAACAGGCTGGCCAGAGAGGTTGTGGAGTCTCCTTCTCTGGAGACATTCAAAACCCAACTGGACGTGTTCCTGAGTGATGTGCTCTAGGTGGTCCTGCCTTGGCGGGGGGGGTTGGACTAGATGATCTTTCAAAGTCCCTTCTAACCTCTGATATTCTGTGATTCTGTGATATTTTGTCTGAAATACTTCAAGTTTATAAGTTTTTCATGAACTTGAAGGTTTGCATTAAAATATCATGAAAATCAGACTGTGGTTGGGATTTTCTTGTTGAAAATTTCCACATGATGTCAAGTTAGCCTTATACACAGATCAACCAGTGATAAAGAAAAACTATGGCAAAGCTGGAGGGCAGTCCCCATGCTTTCAGCCTTTACCTTAATTATATAATCATCCCAATATTAGCATGCCTAAAGGGTTAAAAACAAATATATAAACTATCTGGGAATAACGCAGTAGTATTTGTTACCCTGAAAACAGGAAAGGCATTTCACAGCTAAAAAAAAAAATAAAAAAAAAATTAGTAAAGGTGTGGGGGGTCTTATGTATCTAAATTACATTTAAAATCTATTTACTCAGATGTATGTGAAAACAACATCTGTTTTCCAGAAATATCTTGTCTCTGATAAGAGGATCTGGCGCTCTCTTATGTTTGTTCGCCCTCCACAAAAGACTTCATAAGAGCACGGATTTCCTGTAGTTAATCTAAAAAAAAAAAAAAAACAACACCTAAAAATTCCATGGGTATGAAAGCGATTTCAAGAGCTGAAAGCTCTTTAAGCAGGAACTGGTACTCAACAGAAAACACAGCTGCAAAGTTTACATCTCACAGGAGTGTAGACAGCAGCTGGGCTTAAAGCATCAGCCAGCAACTGCCCGGAAAGGCAGCTCCCGCTCGTGGAGCACTGCAGTAAAATCTTTTGGTAAAAGTCTATTCCTGAGCTGCCTTTCAGTCACCACCTCCCGCTACCCAAACTACATTTCAGTAATAACCACCCCAAAACTTGTAGCTCAGAAGGATTTGCCCTGATCAGGGAACAGTGGTTGAGCAAAGCCTTAGCCAGCAAGTGCCATCCAAGGGGTGAGCTTGCCCCAGCCAGCTCTGGCAACTTCACAGCTCACAGCCGCTAAAGGGGAAAACACTTCCCCCACCACAACACCCTCCCCGCTCATGTCTGCACACTCCCTCCGCTTCCTTCACATCCGTTCTGCTGTTCCTCAGATCCCTTTTGTGAATTAAATCAATTTGTTAACGTGGCCGGAAAGTGACCCAGCAAAAACAACTGGATCGTTTTCTATGGAGCTATGGAGTCCGACGGCTTCGGAGAGCGCAGTGCGTGTGGCAGAGCCACGAGGGAGCAGGGCACAAGGGTCAACCTGCAGGAAAAGGCAAGAGAAGAGGTGGAGCAACACACCCCCTCCACAACAGAAATGCAACGCGGGCTTAGCTCGGTTGCTCCTGAAATGGCAGCCTAAGCCCGAACCCCAACAGATTTTTTTCTTCCTCTGCAAACAAATGAAGGATAATGCTCATACTTCACATTTAGTTGGTCAAGGCGCTTTCCTTATGTGCTGTCAGATCACTACGTTTGGAAAATATAACTTCTTTTTTATGAGAGATTCAGTTTAGCTGCTTCTAATTGCTCAGAAGTTGCTGTGCCTAAAGGGTTACATCCCTTTGCGAGACTCCCATTGACTTCAGTTAAATTAGGATCAAAGTCTGGAACTTTACCATTCTACTGTAATTACTTAGTCTTAAATGCACGCCTACAAGCATAAAAATACTGCCAGTATCTGATATGGAGAAACATCTCTATGCAAATAAAGTGCTGTTTTGATATGCATTTCTAGCATATTCTTACGTCTTTTGTTATTCTTGATTCAGCCGTTATCCCTGGTGGCTTTGACCAAATGAAAGCATAAAGCCACTTGCACTGGAACAGTTATCAGCTCAGTTTTGCATGCAGCATAGCCACAGAATAATGAATTAGAATGCCCTGCTTTGATGCCTGGTTTACATATTTCTGAAAGGAAAAAATGAAATTAAACTTTCACTTATAGGTGTATTTGTATTATCACTAAATACAATACAGTCATGAAACATTTAAGAGCAATGAGCTAGGACATAAATGAAATGGGAACACTGCAGTGCAACATTTTCACAGTCAATAATTAGTAATGAGAAGCTCACAGCGCTTGTGAAACAGCTACAATTTTTTCTTAGCTCACTGAAAGTCATGGTCACAAGACTGTTAAAAAAGTGTTCGTAGAATTAGAGTTTTGATGCACTTTCTAAAGCCAGGCAGATTATTGCTTTTCTTTGAGAAAACCTTTATTGAATGTAGGGGTTTTCTTTACGATCTTTAACTACACTGGCAAAATCACAGGTACAGATCAAGTCATGTTGGCAAGAACAACAGGAAAATGCTGTGTTTTAAAAAGCAGCTCATTCTTATTTCTTTTTCCCTTTGTATATCTCACTAAACAGCACTGTCGTGCCTACTGTCCAATAATACAATTGGCACTACATCCTTGGCTTTGTTAGTCTGAGTGGCTGTCACTAACACAAGCTTCATCAACCTTTCCAGGGTTTAAATACAGGCAAACTAGAAAGATTAATTTGCTGGTGGGAAGAGTAAGTAGAAAATACTGTTTCATATTTCAGATATCGCTCAAAAAGAAAAAGCATCAAATTAAATGAAAAATGCTTAACAGCCCACCAAAACCGTAGCTAGGGCAAAATTCTGCAAACAAGATAGTTCATGAAGGAGAGTAGTGTAATATTCTGAATGGAAACAATCTGGCCTTTACAGCACCACAACTTTAGCTCATCATAGCTTTGCCACAAATTTTCTGGATTAATGAGGAAGTTCCTGAAATGCAGCTTTATCATACCTACTTATTTTCTCAGTGTTTAGCAAACACACCCATATCATAGAGCACATGAGAAGGTTGCAGAGCATGTTGGTCACAGCCAGGGCACATGGTCCAGCATGAGGACTAACCAGGCACACACCGCTGGAAGTGCCACTCTTCTATCTCCGCCAGGACATGTTCTCCTGCAACTCCACTTCCATTAAATTAAGGGACCCTAAATATGCAAATAAACATTGAAGGAGAAAATTAACCTTGCTAAAAGAAAAAAGAAAAAAAAAGAGTATCTTCTCTTTGATTATGCAGTGATCTGGCTCGCTCTGAAAACAACCTGCAAGATCTGTGGATCCATGGATGGTAGGTCACCTGTTGCAAGGGAGGATGAGCAGCTGGTCCTTACCAGTGTCACTTCCCATTAGATCAACTTAAGTGTAAGGTCACACTGGATAAATGATGCGGTTTCATTCAAGTTCATTTTGCTAGGGGATGAACCAAGACCAGAGAGGCCAGGAAGCTAAGGTGTGCAAGGGACTTGGAAATCATCTGGCGCTGAGGGCAGGACATGGGCTGTGCCTGAGGAAGGAAAGCAGACAATGGACAGTCTGATGGCTGGGGTGACTGAATGACCCTGTCTACACTCAGGTTCTCTCCCACTCATGTGTGATATGAAAGAGACCATTACAGTAATTCCTCAAATATGGTTGCTAATCACACACACCCCATTTTGTAGGTGCTTGGCTTGAGCGGCTGCTGCAATAAACAGAGCTGCAAAATCTCTGTTTAAAAAAAACCTAACCCAGCAAGATAGAGCCATCAGTGGGACTTCCCCCCCCCCAGCTTGTGGAGGGGGACAGCCCAGCTCCCAGCCTCTGCCTAAGCTCAGCCCAGAGCTGCAGCCTCATCCCGCTGGCCAGGGCTCTCAGCTCAGACACCCTTTCCTCAGCAGCCATCTCACAGCTCAGTAGTCCTCAGGGTCTCTCCGAGGTGGGGGTGCTCAAGCCTCGTTGGCCACTGACACCAAACCACACACGGCTGAGACTTTTGCACCAGAGCTGTCCAGAAACTGAAGGACTGATTCATCACGAGGCTGCTGCCGACTTATGACAGGATAATTTCTCAGGAAACCTTTGCACAAAAAGCAGACAGTCATGAATTATTCCTCCAGCCTTTTCTAAGTTATACTATACACCATCTAAGATGCAGATACCTCAGATACTCTCAATGTACTTGACCAAGCATGCAAATAGATCAGCTGAGCCATCCTGAGCCTGTTCTTGACCATTCTCTTGGAAAGAACATTTCTGAGCACACAGTACACTGATTATCCACACTGGGAAAAAGAAGAGAGTGAATTATTCAGAGACTGTATTTAATATATTAAGATCTTTAGTGGCCATTAAGTGGGGAAATTATTTGTTAGCTTATTTATGAATATGTTTGTAACTTAAGGAATCATTCATCCAAATAATCTGCTTGCTATGACCAGTGTTTGTAAATACCAGGAAACAATTCCAGCACAATTAACCAGCTGTATCTCTTAATGCAACCCAAGTCAACAAGTCAGAAAAATGAAAAGCCTGTTTCCAGTTTTATTTTGGAGCTGCATGAGGGACACCTTCAATAAAAGATTGTTGTCAGACTGTGATGCTATACAGTTCAGCACTGTGTTCCTATAGAGTCCCAAATATGCTTTAAATTTACTGCTTTTCCCAGATTTAATATCACTATTTGCACTTTGGACTTTTGTTTTCAATTATATCCCCAGTCGGGTGAGTCATAGCTGGTTATGTGCATATACCCACTACGAAAAGAAAGAAAAAAATTACTAAAACAAAGAAATTTGTGGATGCCTAGAAAAGTCTGTCCTCTCTCTTACGTTTACTAGAAAAGCTGTAATGGGAAATGATGGTATTTTAGACTTGGCCAGTTCTGGATTCAGAAGAAGTGAGCGCTGGTTTAAAGCCAGGGCTGGTTTCCCTTCTTGAGCTCCTAGAATGTTTGTTAAGAGTGTGTATGTGCACATGTTTTGGGCAAATCAATGGTGCTTGCTGTAATATGAGTCATTCCAGCAAATTATTGGCATAATTCTTAAAATGGATTATGAAAACAGCTATATTTAGTCTGCAGTTCTAAGTGCTACATACTTTTCTCACCATAGTAACATAAATGTGTTTCAAAGGAAGAGAGGAGGGGAAGGAGCTTGAATTCTTGCACTGCAGAGACTAAGAAAGTCTGGGGGGGAACGAAAGTGCTCAGTTCATGAGCTTATGAACTTCAGATAGCAATTAAGAAAAAAAACCTACTACGATTGCATGTATTCTGTTTAATGTTTTGCCAATACAGTGTTGTAAACTCCTAGAAGCCTTATTTTTTCAAACCCAAATTATGTAAGTGAGTTATGGGAACCTGTTCCATGGTATCCCAACAACAGCAGCTAGGGAAGGTTTCTTTTTCAGCATTTTACCCTTTGCAGAGAGCAATTTAGTTATTCTACAAATGGAAGTGGGAAAGAAAATAAACCAGAACTTCAATATATCACGTCCACTTGGTGATGGACATCTGACAGAGTATTTGGTACTAGAACAGAAGGATTTTGTTCAGCAGACTAAAGGTATCATAACAAATAATAGATCTTTCACAACTGCCTGAGTAGAAGTTGCTGCTGGAACAAAAGGGTGATGAAGTTAGTGGCCTTTCAGTGCTGTGATCAGGTAGCACAATTTATGTTCTGCTGACTTGCACTGACAGATTTCATGTACAGACAGCAAAGGTCTAGGGAAGGGGAATTTTGCAACCTAGACTCAAAGTTAGCATTTCTACTGTATCGTTAGTGGCCAGGCCAGGGACCAAGCCAGTGCCCAGCACTTTGCCTACAGTGGCTCTGCGTGGCCACAAAGTCAAGGTGCAGGCAGCCTACAGTTCAGAGCACAAAGTCCTTGCTGTACAAAGGCAACGCCAGGCATCCCCTTCTGCCCCCCATGGGGCCCGGGCAGTGCTGCCAGGCCAGGACAGTGCCTCCTCTTCTCCTTAGAGGGACGTGCGGGATGCATGGGGGTGCCAGGCTGCTGGTAAGTCCGAGTTCACGGCTGTGCCCTGCTGTGCAGCAGTGCTTGCTCAGAGTCTGGATGTGACCATGGGCTTATAGCCATGTCACAGGGATGCTAAGAGAGATCAGATGGTCAGTTCAACTGCAGGCACCTTCTGTGTAGTTATATAAAATTTAGACATGAAACACATGCAGGGTGACTTTAAATTTGCCTTTGAAATGCAGTATTGATCTAGCTGATAGCTTTCATGTAGTGGTATTACTTTAAAAGAAAATAAAAGTCAATTGCCTTATTCTTTCACATGCTTCACAATTTCAGTCAGTAGCTCCAGACTGGGTACATAAAATTGAAAAAAAAAACCCAAACAAACAAAACAAAAACCAGCCACAAACAAACCTAGGAGAACACACACCCACTAACTACTGCTTTGGAGGAATGTGGTGAAGCTGGCCATCCATGTTTGGCACTAGATCCACGCTCTCAACACAAAGTAGCATGACTTCATATGGCCTAAGAGGGGATTAGAGTGTCTCACAGTATTGTATGCTATTATAGAAAATACTATGAGTACGTAAAGAATTGGATCATGACCACATTACACAACCACTCCCGGTGATTCTTTGTTTACCTGTAGATTATCTGCAATTACCATCCCAAATTCTTTCAAATATATGCGTAGATCCTTCATGGCCTCGTCTGTACAGTCCACATCTTTACTGTAGTGGTAAGTAGCAGAGCAAGAGGTATCAGGTACTTCAGTTGTACAGATTCCAATTATTTCAACATCTCTTCATTAACACTGCAGGACTAAAAATGCCTTGCAGGAACAGACCTTTTCCTTGGTGTAGCATTATCCTCAATAAGCAAAAGAAAATCACTGTGAGGTGCAAGGTGGTGAACAGTCATTTAAAACTATGCAATAATGCAATATGGTTCATTTTGCAAGACTTTGTGATTGAAAGGGAAATAGGGCTAAGGAAACAGCTTAAGGAAAAGAGGAAAACTCAACAATCTATTCTTTACTGAATCTCCTGTTAACTTTGCTAAGGTAACGAGGACAAACACCTTATTCTTAAGTACAAGTCCTTTGAAAATAGGCGTACAAATACTTTTGTTTTCCCTTTTAATTTCACTGCATTGTAAGCAAATCCAAGCTTGAAAATACCAGGCCTCAGGACAGCCTGTGTAGGTGTTTAGACTGCTGTAGAACTGGTCTAATTAAAAATAAACACACAAATAAAATAACAACTCACAACAACACTTGAAAATAGCTCTCTTGTAAGGCAGAGGTTTAGGTACCCTGCCCCACTCTCATCCCTTACATATAGCTGCAGAAGGGTAAGACTATTCCTAGACTTCCATAGGTGGTGATTTTCCCTTTCTGCAGAAACGTGTCTGTGCTGTGAAGTCTGCCCCACTAATCCTGTGCCCCTAGTGCAGAGAT
This sequence comes from Psophia crepitans, assembly GCA_013399095.1. NCBI lineage: Eukaryota > Metazoa > Chordata > Aves > Gruiformes > Psophiidae > Psophia > Psophia crepitans. The sequence goes on from VWZZ01005924.1 coordinate 128,546, forward strand.
CGCATGTTTTAAACAAACAAAAAAACACCCCACCACACACAAAAAAACCCCAAACTAACAAAAAACCCAAACCCCAAACACACAACAACAAACCAAACCTCTTGTTAGCTGAAATATGGCTATGGCTGTTTGCAAGCTTGTTACACAAAAGTACCTCTGCAGGAGTCTCGAGCTATTCCAGTTTCAGCTACAACCCACACACTTGTGGTTTGAGAATCTGAGCAGTTTTATGCCCTTCACTTAGTCACAAAACTGGTGCAAGGAGTTGAAACCAACGTACAATGACTCCTGAGCAGCTGGTGCTCCTCCCTTACACAGATCTGGCTCGATGGCTGGTTACTACTTCTGTGGTGGTGGAACACAGACCAACCAACTTGCTTTAGGATCTTGTATTATAGCTGTACATGCTACAGAGTATCTGGAGAATAAAGCAATCACTGCTTGCATATCCATCTAACATACTAAATGTCGGAAGAAACTTTTGTCTTTTGCAAATACACTTTAAATCGATTGTGTACATATTGTATGTTCACAGAATCACAGAATCGTAGAGGTTGGAAGGGACCTCGAAAGACCACCTAGTCCAACCCACCTGCCAAGGCAGGGCCACCTAGAGCACATCACTCAGGAACGTGTCCAGTCGGGTTCTGAATGTCTCCAGAGAAGGAGACTCCACAACCTCTCTGGGCAGCCTGTTCCAGTGCTCTGTCACGTGTTGCACAAGTTCATTTTCAATTCTTGCCAGGAAAAGTAAATCACAGAAAGCCATAAAATTTTGATATAAAATCTCATTTCAGAATTGCCTTGCATTATTTAAATAGTAAAGACTGTGGTTTCTTTAAAGGATAATCACCTTCAGTGACTAATTATAGTTTTCATAATAATAATTCAAAATACTGTTTCTACCCAATCTAAGCACTACTTGGAGAGACAAATTTCCGAAAATTAACTTTGATTGTCATTCTGTGATAAATTACTTTCAATGTTGTGGGGGGGAAGGGTTTGTCATTCCACTGTACAGATGTTTTACCATTCTTATTTCTGAGCAAGGCTGGACTGTTTGGGGGTCAAATGGGGTTTTCAAACAGCACAAGATTTAACATTTAGGAAATCTTTACTTTTGTTCACCAAACCACTAAATCAGCTCTATTTCTCAATTTTACCTAGAACAGCTGGCTTGAGAAACAAATCCTTAATTTAGACTACAAGCAGATTTCTTGAGAAATAATTAGGTATTGTTACATGGGTGGTTTTGGTTGTCTTTTTTTTAAAAAAGGCTGTCAAAGATTCATCCCACTCTTAGTAGGGGTGGGGATAATTACGTACTCATATCAAAGTAACTGAGTTAGATCAGTCACTACAATATACAGCATCCTGGAACAAAAGAGATCCATTTCAAATAACAGTAATAGCAAAAAGTAACATCTCAGGATTTCAGATAACTCCTCGGCTTTTGGAAGACTGGATTCAGTGTTCAACATATCTTTGTCTTATAAGCTAAATTTCCACTTCTCTCCATCTACATAAGCGGATCAGGTCAGTATAGAATTGTCATACCTGTTCTCTAAGATTTCACAGGATTACACACGCATACATGCTCTGTATAGCATTACAAGTCTGAGCTCTCTGAGGCACATATAAACTTATGCACACAGAGCGGATCTAGCGCAAACCACAAGCACAAATTCATTAGAAGAATAACATGAAACCTACCTGTGCACATTCAGTGGGTGTATTTGGATTTCTGACTGCCTGCAGCCCAGTCGGGTATTTAGAAATTCCAGCCAATGTACAAAATTCCTGACTCTGCTTGAGTAAAAATTCCCAGTACAGAATGAGCAGAGTGCAAGGATAACTATGGCATATGGGTATCCCTGCATCAACAGGAGTATGAACATATATTTTCATAGAATAAAGACCTAAGGTTTGGTTTGTTAAAAAGACTCAAAAATTATTTGGTTATGATGTTTAAAAAAACTTAGCTCTAGTTCTGCTCATGGCAATGTATACCACATTTTAACATTATGCTGTGTGGAACAGCCTTGATTTCTAAAAGCGACTTTATCCTGAGCGTTAAATCAGCACATTTTGCAAACTTGCTACAAAACTTCGCCATTTTTGAGTTAGTGTAGATTTAAGAAGATGGGATTGTCTTCTAGAACACTATAACGAGCACAAAAGAGGAATAGAGTTGCATTTATGCTGGGTGGGAAATAAGAAGCCTATCTAGAAAGACTGCCACTTCAGTGAACACATCTACTAGGACAATCCCGCCTTTCACAGGCTGTAGAATCTGTGTTAGTGTGAAACATGATAACATGAAAAACATGGATGTGAAATCAAAGAAAATTTTAGTACAAGGTCACAGCAATGTGTCAAGCATCACCATGTTTTGACACAAAAGGTAGAATTTCTCTGAAATCTACACTTGTCCTTTGAAATATACCAATCAAATAGTGCTTAAAAAATACAAGTGGTCTCATTCAGACTGGAATAAGTCTAGAAAATACAATAAGAAACGTAGCACCTCCTGTGCAGATATAGATATCCTGCATTATTTTTCATTTAAGCACCTCCACATACCCAGTCCTTGTTGCTACCCATACATTTTTCCTATAGTATTATTATTCACATTAGACACACATTTCTAGTCCTATCACCCAAACTACACAAGACACTCCTTTCAGATTGGGACCATCAGATGGTGGGGAAATCATGAGCATTCCCAGGAAAGGAGTAAATCCAAATACGTGAAGAGAAATACGGCACAGAAAATTTCTCCTACACAGTTACTCAAGGGCAAGCGTAGCCTGAGCCTGCCCCCATGGTAGTAACCATACAGCCCTGGATGAACACCTCTGAAAGAAGGAGCTGAATTAGATAAATCTGTTATTTCCTGGGGCACAAACCTAACAAAATTCTCACTGATTTAAGTAAAGGAAAAATAATTGGATCCTTATGGTTCTGTGAAGGGAAGGAAAGGGAGGAGGAGGCCAGAAAATCAAAATATTGTTGTGCAGGAACAACGAAGGTAACTACAACAAACCTAATTTTTAATCCAGAACTGATCAAGGTTAAGCATAACATTTTTTATTGGATTATTTTCCAGCTTTGTTGATTCCTTGGTCCATTTACTTCACATCCTCGTAAACAGTTGACCTGGCACAACTGTCAGGGATGTTAGGCTGGTGGTAACACATGGCTAGAGGTTAGAGGTGAGGGGGACCCTCAGTGTGCACAGGATTTCCTTAAGACAAGCCACATCACTAAAATAAATGCATACATCATCGAACACTGCTTATTGCTCCTTTCCACAGCTGGGAAATGGGACTGACATGTCTCAGATCAAATGGCTTGCTGTCAACTAAACAGGGTGATCCCATTCTCCTCCTGCTCCTGGGCCCAGGTGATGCAGCCCCACAGTTTTCAGTAGATGGAGATGGTTTAGCTCACTAACCTGGTAGAAGACTAAGTAGCAAGAAGAATGACAGATTTGTGGTAGATCAGGGCAGCTGGCATGTAAAAATCTCGCCCTGAGTGTTGATTTCTGACACACTTGCAAAATCTATTGGTTGGTTCAGGTATTATTCAAAAGCACAAAGGAGAAGTAGATTCTCCACCCTGGCAATTCCTGCTTCCACGTAGTCCCTGTGAGATGTGTGTGGAACTACATGTTCCCCACCTTGCGCTATCCAGTTTGATGACTAAGTTTCAAATGTGCACAATCAATGAGATGAGTTACAGGCAGGGCACAAGCTCTGCTCTACCCAGGGTTTGCACCCTCTGTCACCTGTGCCAAGAGCATGCTCTCCTGCTCTCTGTCCACTCTAGGAGGAGTGGAGCAGCCTGCTCTCAAACCGTCCTCCTCAGGGAAGCCACCTTCCTCTCTCTCTCCTCCCGTTGTCAAAGGAATTCAGTGTTTCACTCATGAGGAAAAAAAAGCAGTGACAGTACACAAGAAAATTGTTTTGATGGGTTCACCAGTTATCTAAGAAGAGATTAAAAGACTGAAAAGATTAAAAGCGAATGAGAGGGACATTTTTATCTGTTTCAATCAGTTTAAGTTAGATCAGAAATTCTGCAGGTGACGTGCTGTATCAGCTTGGGCCGATGGGTCACTTGGTTTGCCCCTTAACAACGTGGGATTCTGATTCTAAATTCAAATTTGTACACAGTGCTCTGAGATCTCAGAGCCATCCAAGGGGTGCAAAGCACAAGTATTCTGGTATTAGACTGATTTAAACCCCAGCAATGTGAAATGCTGGCAGCCGATTTCAAATACCTCCAACTGGAAGGCCTCTACAGCAGCTGTCGAAAAGCGTAAAGGAAAAGCAGGCAGCTAAATTTTGTCAGCTGAGGTGGGGGTAAGTGCTGTCACTGAGCGAACGTGGTGTGAGAACAAGAATGCTAATAAGCTCACCAACTAGTAAAGGCCAAATGCAGAATGGGTGTCTTTTCCCAAGTCTGGGAAGTGATTTTGCCAGTTTTTAAAACATTTTAAATAATGTGAGGAGCTTTGGCACTTACAGAAAATCAGAAGCGTGAAGAGTGAGAAAATATTTCCTTTTCTTAAAGGACAAATCTGCATGGAGGTGAAGGAAAGTCCTTTAATCGAAATCTGGGGAGTCACTCTGCAATTATCTCAGGAGAGCCTAAGGCCGTTCCATTTCAGTAAGCAGGCATGTTGGGTCAGATGTTTTACCTGTTTCTGAAATGTTACCTGCCCTTGTGTAACCTCTAATTATAAGTTTCAGTGAGCGTCTTTATAAACTACATTGCAACTTGCTCTGTTTATGCACGGCAAGGTTTTAAACGGCCCAGGAATTCCGACACAAATGCCTTTTTCTTTTGTATATATCAGCTTTTTGTCTTTCTCAACTTTCTTTTCCTGCCCCTATCTCAATTCAAGCTGGATCACCTTAAGAAACTGTTTCATTCTGTGGGGTGCTAAAGCCAGGAGAAACATGAGTTGTAAGAATAATAATTGTAAGTAATAAAAGAAATTAGAACTATACAAGTTATTAGAGCAGAGTAAACCCAGGGTCCTTATGCTTGATAATAAGAAGTGATCCACCTCCTTAAAACTGGACATCAGGTTCCTGACCATTTCCCTGGAGGCTGGGTATTACTCTGCTCGTGTAGCTCCACTTCACCGTGCAACGTTGTCACCTAGTTACTCAACAAGGCGGTGCAAGAGCACTGCAATTTGCTGCAAGATTTCTGCAACCTAGTTCAAAAGGACAAAGGTTTGTAGGGCTTCTCCACCTGACAGCCTCCCACAGCTTTGAAAATGAAGCAGCTCTGTGTTGAGCTAGAACAAGCTAAACACCCAGGCTTTTATTTATTATTCAAGAGAACAAAGTTATGAGTTTCATCCCAAAAAAGCAAATTTTCATCAACACGATGTCAAAGTAGTACCTTGTGATTCCAGCAGTTGAATGCAAGATGGTCTTGAAATGTACAAAAAAGTAATGCAATGAAGTCAGTGTCTGCAAAAGCCTGTCAGCTCTTTGAGCTACTGAGACTGAGACACTTACTGGGACAAAGACGTTTCAGAACACCCTTTTATGAGTGCATAGCCAAGTCTAATTTGAGGCTTCAATTAACACTTGCTTTTGGCTTGACACTTGCTTCTTACACATGTTCCTCAGATGGAGGACTGCCAAAATATGCTTATTATTCCAATTATAAACAAATGGTTCTGCTTGGGGAACAATGGGCCTGACACTGGGAAACTTCATGCACTCCCAGGTGTGTGTACCATACTCAAAAGTTCATACACAATCATCTCTTTCTGTACTTTCCCTATTAATAGCATTAAAACTAAAGAAAACCATGGCACACCCACTTGGCTAGAAGGTAGCACCCCACAGGTGATGACACAATGACAGTAATTAGAAGGGTTTTGGTAATATTTTGAAGGCCAGCCAAATTTGTATGTGTCCCTTCTAGTAACTCCAGTGAGAGCAAAACAAGTTCAAAGCACTCATTTCGCTCTCCAGAAAAACAAATACTGCAGACTATTAACTGAGAATTACCAGGAGAAATATTTAAATTCACACATATATGTGTATACATATTTGTGTATGTATCCACCTATATAGCTGTGCATGTATATGCATATACATGCGTACACGCATAAACTGCCCTTTCAGACAACAAACAAAAGGCTGGGACAAAAAGTTTGTGACTAGTCAAAGACAGTGGTTGGCAAACACACAAAAGGGATAATGAGCAGCGTCCATTTCCCCAGTCTCCTGTCCTGCAGGCACCTGTGGAAGGTGGAGAATTAATCCCAAGTGTTTGTTAAATTCAAAATAAAGGCCTAGAGAAAGGGCGTTGACTAGAGAAAAAGAAAGGAGTTGTAGAAAAAGAAAAAAGACACGTTGGACTGGAAAAAGGAAGTGATAATGAGAAACACAGTTCAATGTCTAAAGTAAGACAAAAACTGAAGCAGGACTAATATAAAGATTCATATACAAATACAGTGTAGTATAAAGCAAAGGGTTATCTTTAAAAGAAAGAGAAAACAGAGAAAGTTTTCCAAACACTGCTTCCAATGCTAAGGTGCTAGCTAACCACCAGCCCAGTGTGAAGTACCCCATAGTTTTCAAAGAGAGCTCTAACAAAACACCTCTAGAGTTAAACTGGGGCAAAGAATAAATAGAACCCGATGATGCTGTCTGTACAACTGATGAAACAACGGGACTTCTCATTGATGCACGCACAAGAAAACCCAAACATACCAAAACCAAAAAAAAACCAAACCAAACCAACCAACCAACAAAAAAAAAAAGCACCCCACACAACAAAACCCAACCAACAACGCAGATTTGGGATGTCAATTTGGACTTGATCTTTTCAAATGTTTTGTTCAAATGGCAACATCGCACCACCCAAAGCAAAGCAAACAGGCCGTTCCCAGGAGAATCGGCAGCCCAGTAGCTAGGAGACATGCTCAGTTTGTGGTAGACAATTTTAAATTCCCAGTCTGCAGGGTGGCTCCCAACATGCCAGCAGGCCGTACGCTCACCTTTCAGCTATGGGCTTTCCACTCTCTTTTTCCCTTTTCTACCCCCAATTGCAAACAATATTTTGTCAGATTTTATCCCTTTCAATGAAATACTTGTCTTTGACAAATCAACACGTGTCAAAACCAGCACAACTTTAACTACAGAATTTCTGACAAGCTCTTTCTCTTATGATGAAATAACCACCATAACAAAGATGAGGGAGATGTTAAGAGACTCAGAAAAAAGCTAATAGTCCAGCTTTTATTAATTCTAGTTAATTACACATATTCCCTTTGAAAATCTTACCTTTGGGGCATACTACTTTTGCTTTTCTTTTATTTCCTTACTGTTTTTCTCTCTTGTCTAGACGTTTTTATGTCTCCAATTGTTTTAAATTGTCCTTTTCAACTTTCATTAATATTCTCACTTCTCCTTACCTTCTGTATTATCCTTGCCAATTTTTATTTTCACATTGCATGTTCTTTAGTTGTTTACTACATTTTCTTCCTTCCCTCAGCTCTACATTTGTCTCCTACTTATTTCCTTCACTAACTTCAGTTTGGAGAATTGGGACAGGTCTCCTATTCCACAGCATTTCTTAAAGAGATAGAGCAGTTTTACTGAGGAATAAGTAGGGGTTTATTTCTTATACTTTTGAGGAAAAAAAAGCAGATGTATGAATAAAATGGAAAATATAGATACTGTAACATCCAGCTAATGTACACAGTCAATGTCTTTGATTGCAGGGCTAAATATTTGTTTTATTTCTTGCTTCATGTTTTGTTGGGGTTTTTTTAAGTGATTGCCTTTTATTTTCTGATTTTAAAATACTGGTTTGTGTTGTTATATTTTTAAGGTCAATACAATTTCACTTCTATTTTGTGGCAACTTTTTTCACCTTTAAATATCAAAGTGGAGATCAAACTAGGTTAGTATATGGTTTCAGTACAGCATAATCAGAATTTTCAAATTTGGGCAGCCATTTTGTGCAGCCAAATCCACACTGAGACACTTGGTCTCTGCTCTGAAGGTGTCTTAAGGCCTTATATCTATAGCTAAAGTAGAAGCCCCAGGCACAGAGCATCTCGAAGCTGGGCATAGTCCATAAAGGACATAACTGCACCACTGCTGTGGAATCATAAGCTGGCTGTGGTGACCCTCGACAGGGAAGTGCTGAGGACAGCAGTACATAAATCCAGAAAGTCTTGCACTTAGTGAACCTACCAATTTGGTTGGTTGGTTGGTTTGGTTTTTTGTTTGTTTGTTTCCCCATAGATTTGAGATTCCTGCATCATCCCTCTATAGCAAGGTCTGTGCACATTCTTCTGATATTTGAAAATCTGGGCTTGCCTGTTTCCACAGGCTTGGGCAAGAATTGTCTAATTTGTTCCTATTTGGTGTCTGACCAAAAAGGAGTGGTCAGCCCTATACCCTACACTTGGCTAATGGGTTTCTTGGTGGTATTTAGAGTAAGGAACTATGAGTGGGATTCTTCCAGAAGCCAAGTAATATCTAGTCCACAGTATGGGAGGCTTTGGAAAGCAAAATGAAAGACATTTCTTGTCCTGGAGTCTACATTGATATTAAAAATGCAAAAGGACTGAGTTCGAAAGATCAGCTCAGTTACTACTTACCACCACATAAGGGACAAGATTTAGTGGTGGACTTGGTAGTATCAGGTTAACAGTTGGACTCAATGATCTCAAGGGTCTTTTCCAACCTAAATGATTCTATATGGTAAGTCTATCTAAAGGCCAGCAGAAGCTGCATTAGGTTTCCAAATACTTTAGATCCCATTGCTCTGCCACAACAGAAACTAACCCCAGTAGATTTCCCATTTTCCTTCTTGGGAGCTCTGCAGCATCAGAGCTTCACGGGAGATGCATTTCATCCTTTCACAAAATTGACAGGCTTTATTATATTACTTATGACTTGCTGCTCTATCCTTTACCTCTTGGTTTTTGCTTTGGTATTGAAAGGGACACTATTTCTTATAGTGGAGCAAATGAAAAACCCAGAATAAATGCTGCTAAATCAGATACTAACAGGTTTCTATTTCTGATTTCTGGTAATAAACAACCATCACAGATCAAGTACAGTAAGGAAAAGAAAACCACTAGTCTAGGAAAGCCCTGAGACCTTTTTTCAATGACATGATTTGTATTCTTGGCATTACTTGCTGTAGAAATCAGGTCCTTTAGATAAATTTTTGATAGCGGCATAACTGCTGCTAATTTCTGCTGTATTACTCCATTTCCTCCTTAGTAACTTACACATATAAATTTGTATATTGAAGTTGTCTCTTATTTTGCCTTCATACTGGGTAGATTTAGGGCACGAAACATATTTTAGTGGCTATGTCAAAAGGTGCAATAAATTATGATGAAGCCAGTAATTTATGTCAAGGTAAAGATTATTCTTCCACAGAACAAAAGAAACCTGCAGAATAACATTCCAAACCATAGTTTTTAAATGACGTGTTCAGAAGAACACACAATTCATCCCCACAAATCACAGACCACAGTTAGTACTTAGAATATCTTCAATTTAAATGAAAGCACCAAGAACAAACACCTTATTCAAACAGATTAAAAGTATTTCCTATATGATACAGTCCTGGCCCTTTAAACCAAAAACATTTCAGAATTCAGACTGTACACTCTACCAGCTTCATTTCTAACTGACTATCTTTGCTCCAGCAATCTGCTTTGGAATTAATTATGCTGCACAATACAGCTCTTTTTTTTGGTTGTTATTTTGTTGCATGCTCTTGCTCTGCAGGATAAACACAGGATCAGCAAAGCTTATCCGATGATTTCTGTGATGACAGATTACTAACAATGATATATTTTTAATGATGTGTCAGCGAGTGCATGAAACTGTGTGGTTGTGAGGTGGCAACTGCCAAAAATGTCATATAGAAAAGATACATTGTAGTTTCACTTTTGTCACTGACAGCTAATTTGGATGGTGTACATTTTACATAAGGAAATCCTTCCTTTGCCCGTATGAGGTCAGACGATAATTCAGAGAACTATTTTGTTTGTTTTAATTTGTGAGTAACATTTTAAGGATGCGAGTGGAAAGTTCTCCTTTTTTTTTTCCCCCTAAAACTATAGCAATTAAAAAAAAACCCCAGATTTGTAAGGGAATTTGGTATGGATTATGAAGAGAGTAAAGCAAGAGTGGAAATTAATTTTTGTAGGTAGGTTAATTTGTGTTTAATACACCAAAATGCCACAAAATTCTTTTATTTCTTTTAATAAATAAAACAGAGTGGCTAGAAACACATTGCAGCATCTTTTTATTCTTTAGAATCAAAAAAAATAACATGACAGATGCAATACATGCTGGTCAAGAAGGAAAATTTCCTTCAGCCATGAAAAACTGCACCAGCTGTCTCTCTACTCCAATTTTACACATAGTTTGCATGCTATCCTGAGACTACCAGGCAGCAGTCCAACATATGCCACGCTGGAACTGGTTTACCTATCAGGTTATTCGGCTGATGCCGTTTGCACAAAGAGGCAACAGACGCACTTCTCCCCAATCCACTGAAAAACAGTTCGCAGAGGCCACTGTTTCCTGAAACACCAGAAATCACGTTGTTATGTCTCAAAATCTTGGCACCACACGCAGAGAAGTGGAGGAGGAGGAGTGGTACTGATGTGTGACGCTTGTTTTTACTACGCTCACTTGACTTCCTCCCCTTGTCAAAGCGCTAGCGCTCTGTACTGTGACGGCGGCTGCTCTTAAGGTAACACCCAAGGAGAGCGTGGAGGTTACGGTCTTCTTCTAGACATGCTCCAGGACTTCTCTATAGCAAGGAGGTAAATTTAGTGCCAATTAACAGGTAATTTTCAGCCTTGACACAAGCATATAGGATTTCTAAAAGCTGTCTCCTCTACTAATATGTCTTAGCTCAGCTCAGAACAGAGAGAAAACATCCCTCAGACAGCTATTTTATCTATTCATGTGAAGGGTGTGGGTGGTACCATTCATGTGCTGGTACCTTAAATGCAGCAACTTCAAATGGGGTCTAAGGTGACCTTCCAGTGCAGTTTTGAGTCATTTGTTATGCCTTCCAGGAACTAATCATCTTGATACAAGAGCCGATCCACAGCACATTGTATGTCTGAACTGAATGTCTTCTCCACTGAACATGCCATAACAAGGGCACTGGAAGTCACAATTATTATTTGATTACTGCCACAGCAGTACGGGAGATTTAGTCACATTAAGGCTGTTAAAACTTAACGCTAAGTGGCCTGTACTGCTCTAGAAAGCTCCATCAGTAGCAAATTAGCCCTTGCCCTCTTAGGGCATTTGTTATCTTTTCAAAGCTCTGTCCTCTCTCAGGTAGTTCAACAGTTCTCCTGTGAAGAGGTTGACTTCTCACTACAGCTGCTAAGTGCTGAATTTAAAGATTAAATACCGTTTTCAGAGGCTTTAATTAAAAAGATTTCTGAAGTGCAAGATGCATTTCTCAAGACGCACTTGAAACCTAACAAGCAAGATTTTAATCTCCTCACCTACAGTCATCACTTCACAGCACGGGTGCTAATGAAGGCAGTAAGAATGGGAGATACACTGACGAACCAAGGGAAGAAAAGGACAGAATATTCTCTCCTAAACAAGGGTTGCCTAAAGATGACCATGAACAAGTAACCAAAGATTCCTGTGGTCATTTTCATATGCCTCAAAGATGTTCACTGAAACAATACCCTACCTAACATCAAACTTGTCCACTTTCCCTGTCCTATTGAGATTGATTTCAGTTTGTGATGCTACAAAGGGCTTGAAAAACCCTGAGGCTCCAAACATCAGTGGACTTGTCCGAGTATGCAAATCTCGTTAGTAAAAGAAACCATGCAAGTCCCTCAGAGCTGGATTTTTTCTGTTTAGGTTAGCTGAATTTTTATTCCAAACCATCGAAACCATTGCTATTTCTAACATGTGTTTATCAGCTCATTCCAAGCCAATAGAATAAAACTGTCTTAAAGCATATAACCAGATCCATCCTGTACCAATGCGTTATCTGCAGCACAACGCAGGAAAGAAAAACTTGTTAGAAAAACACACACACACACACTTAAGATCTTGTCAGCCTGTGGTTGTTTTGAAACTTTTAGATTGAAATTCCTCCTCCATAAATCCACAACCATTGCCATATCTACCGGGAAAAGAGAAGTCACGATTTTCTAACTCAAAGAGACTACGTTTTAGGACATTCTTTCAGATCATCACCTGGAAATCTGCTCCGAAAAGGCTAAACAACTCCTGAATCAAAAGGTATCCAACTCAAAGTAATCCTGACTGATAGCATGTGCATACATGCTTCTTATTCTAGGCATGTAGCAATCTTGATCACTGTCTGCATTTTATGAGAAGCTGGGACCACCGATCCATTGTGCCATGCTGGAGACCTCAGGAGACAGCACAGATACAGAAGCCCATATACTCAAAAATGGTGTGGCAAAGGCCTTCAAAGCCAAGGTTTAATTACTTGTTGTTTAAGGCTCTAGACAGTACTATTTAAATATTGAATATATTTTAAAAAATGCATGGCCTTGTAACAAAAAAAGAGTATGAACATCATCTCTTCATTGCCTGTACAAGCGCCTGCTGAAATGAAGGGTCAAGAGTACTCATTAGCATCTCAAAGAAACAGAGATTGTTTTGTTTTGTTTATTGTCAGGTCAGATTTGTGGAGGAGGATCAGTCCAGAAAACACACACTTTTAGTTTTAACAGTTTGTGAGTTCAAATACATGTGGAACATTCCCCTTGTATTCCCACTTCCTTTCGAGTAGTCTTTAATAGCAGATATGTCTGGTCTGTGCTTACCACAGAGCTTACAAGAGCAACAAAGTCCAAAATGAGAATTTATAAAATTCCAACCATAAAATTTTCAATGCTTTTCCTCTATAAAAAGGTAGGTAGTCCTGTGAATTAACACTTTTATTTATAGAAAAAGTCCTTAGTATTCAAACTACTAGACAACTTGTGTTCATTGTTGGGCGTCATTAACACGAGTAATTTAGTGGGGAAAAAAGTGCCAACAAAACAGCAAAAAACAAATAACCTACAAAATCTAACAATATTTAATTAACTTCTTTATTGCATATGTTCAGCTCTGCAATTATTGATTCTCATATATAATGAGCTAAATAATTACCAGTCATTCCACAAATCAAATGTAAAGCACTCTGCATGTACTGAAGAAAGATCCATACAAAGACAAGCAAAAATAGCAGAATCCCCTTCAGAGATCATTCAGATAGTAGAGATGTTTTCTTCTGGTTCTATCTCATGATATATTCTTTAGGAGAAAATTTACAAGTTTATTATTTTTTAGTGTCATCCATTTCTTAATGAAAGTCTTCATACTCATTAGTGATGGCAATATTACATGGTCATATATTTAATATTTAATCATGATTATATATTAAATATTTAATCAATGGCTGACAAGTTAGGTCAGTACTAATACTATTTCAATGGCTAATAGATTTCATTAACACATTTTATTGCAAGCAAGTGGGAATTACATTAGTATTTCACATACATCATCTTTCCTTTCCATTTTCAGCTCTGCGCGTCTGTCTATAACACCAGAAGATGCTAGACCTACTGTACGGAGAATTGGCTTGCATCTTTACATCAGTATTTACAGAGATAATGTCTTCCTAACGTCAGATGTTCTGCATTCCTTAGGATTTTATTTGTAAAGTAAGACTCAAAATAGCATCAAAAAATCAAGAAGTTTGGTTCACAAAGTTCATTTATCAACATCGTTAACCTGTGATGGAAAGTTAAGCTGATAAAGCATTTTTGTCAAAATTGCTGAATTCACTCACTGGAACTGAAAGTTTTCTCAGGAGACCAACCTTTCTCAGAAGAAAACACACTGCTAGCAGTTTTCCGAGTCTCTCCCCCTTAACCTAGTTTTTCATGAAGACATTTAAAAGCTGCAAACCTTATTCTTGGTGGTGAAACAGAAAAACTGCAATCACAAAGTACTTTGTAGTCTCAGAAACCACATTTGCTACACAAATCAGGAATGCACTTTTGAAGCAGATCTCCCAATCATGTTTCCTGCATTTTCTTTTGCATTGCAAAACCATCTCATTAATTGGATTTCTATCTAGCTAGAAGCTATAAGATGCTCTCCAGGAGGACACCTAATATGCTTCATCTTCTACTGGATGTTCAGCCTAAGGAACCCGGCTAGAGCTACGCAAAAGCAAACCATTAAGAATATGCATTTTGCAGACAACAGTTCTTCACAACCAGCTGGTTTGCTGTACTGATCCACATATGTAAATGGTAGGATTTTTCCTCCTGGAAACAGCCTGGAATATAAATATTGGCAACTGTACAGCCCCTAAAACCCTTCTGTAGCATTTTAAACAAGGAATCAACTCTGGGGGACTTAATGTGAAGAACAATGCTGACTGTTATCCAAAGTCAAAAATCCCTATATGCTTATGTAGCAGCACTAACATGCTGATCAAATCCTCATGATCAAAGTCAGTTTAAATTCTCTTAAATTTTAACCCAGAGATGTGACATACATGCAGAAACCTAGAGATGTGTCCCTAAAATTTCTTCTAGGGAATAAACTATCCTCATATATATAGCACTTTAAGTTGCTTTTTTGCCCTTATTCAATTAAATAATATTAAATAGAATTAAGAGAAAAATGCTGGCATGAATAGTGTGTTTCCTCCCTCCTCTTGACACATTATTCTGATCGAAATACTCTTATCAGCGTGGGGTGCATCTGTCAACAAAAAATACACTGCAGCTGCTCCTTTTTAAAATAGTAAGGATTTCAGATATCCTATTTGTGATTCAAAAATAATATTCTAGTCTTGCAGTTTATCACATCCTATCTCCTTCACATATGCATATTTGTATAGCTTTATAAATATACGTATTTACATATATGACTATTTGAGATAATCTGATCTATCAGAGCTAGAAATCACCATGTCTTCCAGAAAATCCAAAACCTAAGAATATATTTATAATGGTGATCACAAGCAGATATAGGCATGTTCTTCTAATCATAGAATGGCTTGGGTCAGAAAGGACCTTAAAAGGTCACCTGGTCCCAACCCCTCTGCCACAGGCAGGCACGTCACCCACTAGACCAGGTTGGCCAGGGTCCCATCCAACCTGGCCTTGAACACCTCCAGGAATGGGACATCCACAGCTTCTCTGGGCAACCTGTTCCAGTGCCTCACCATCCTTACAGTAAAGAATTTCCTCCTAATGTCTAATCTAAATCTAGCCTCTTAGTTTAAAACCCCTGCCCCTTGTCCTATCATTATCTACCCGAGTAAAGAGTCCCTCTCCATCCTTTTTATAAGACTCCTTTAAGTATTAAAAGGCCACAATGAGATCTCCCTGGTGCCTTTGGTAATCAAACCAGCAATCCTTGGGACAGGCTAATAACTTCCAAGAGTCAGGGCTTAACACTTCGGGGTGTAACATTTGTGCACTAACACAGGCAAAAATATTTCAGGCTTGGAGCAGTCCATTCCTGTCTGCAGTTGTATATTCCAAAACAACAAAATCTTAAAATAGTTTGGGCTAGAAGGAACCTTTTAAGGTCATCTAGTCCAACCCCCCCAGCAGTGAGCAGGTACGTCTTCAACTTGATCAGGCTGCTCAGAGCCCTGTCCAAGCTGACCCTGAACGTACTCAGGGATGGGGCATCTACCACCTCTCTGAATTTATCCACAGAGCACAGAAAATTAATAAAGTACATTTCCCTCACTACGTTGCCAACATATTTTCTTCTGTACTGGAGAAATATCTCTAGGAAAATGAAAAGATCAGGCTCCAGGTTGTTATTCTGAGATTTCAAAAGAACAAAGGAAATAAAATATGGCAAACTATCACGCACTTTGTTTTCCTTGTTTTTCCTCCTCACTTCCATTATGCACCAATGCTCAGCTGTTTGGGCACTTAGTGAATCCCAGGCCAAATTCTGAGAAACTTCATCTCATGTAAATTCTAAGCAGTATTTCCATTTACAGTCCAAGGCAGTTCACACCATGTTACAGTGCTGTAAGGATATCTGGATATGAGAGATATAAGGTTTGTGAATGCTGTGCTACATTCTTGGGGGAAATTCTGTAATAAAATGAGTGTTTAAATTTCCTTTTGCTTCATTGAACAAATTTTGAACTTGGGAATCTGTGGAGATGAAACTATTAGTGAATAAAATAACATCTTTGTAGAAAACTCATTGCACTCTAGCATTTTCTCTACATTTTATTTGGAACACTCTTCTTAAGAATTCTTCTTTTAAGGATCTTTAAGAAATCTTGCACGCTGTCTCAAGTAATTTGCTGTCAGTGTGAATGTCTATGCAAACAACTGACAGCAGGGATACACATAACCTATGCACGTCTTGCCTCCTGGCCTCTAGTGTCAAGAAGGACTGGGGGATGCAGACCTTGGGACTAGGGATTTTGTTCAAAAGTTGTTTCACATTACCTAGGTAAACTCTTAATCCTAAAGAAATAGAGTATCCAAGCTTGAGTCTCCAGTATTGGTTAGAAGCATTTCGAACATCTATGAAACACAGAATTGACATCAGCTGCTGAAGCAATTCCAAGATCCTTTTAAAGGTATACATACCAAAGGTCTGCGCAGATGGAGCCATTTTGCCACAGGCACTGCACTCCAAGTGAAGCTGTGCTGTTTCAAGCAGTACTGACAGTAATAGCTTCATGTCCTGCAACAGAGGCAGTGGTTGTACATTAACTACCCAATTGTTTTTATAAGGTCAAGCAGCCTCACTAGGTAACCATCAAGTTAAGAAGTGCCTTTCATGATGTATAGAATGTGCTGTCATGATTTTTCCCCTACTTTTGGCCATAATAATCTTCATTTCCAACTGAGAAAGGCACACAGTTTTATTTGGGTCTGTCCTTCAACAGCAGTGTGACAAATAATTATTTTTCATAATTAACTTTCATATTTCTATGAAGAGTAAAGACTCTTTAAAGGTTAGCACAGGAATAATACCCATCGTGTTCAATGCTCAAAGAAAAAAGCAATTATGCTTAATTAGTTTCATGAGTAATGCTTACCTAAATTAATTGTGCCATCTAAAGTTCAGCTCACTCAATCTGTCTCAATTTGTGTGTCAATTACTTGTTCTGAGGACAGATAGCACCAGGTCTTGACCTTTATAAATTAGAGCAGTGGTACAGTGGTTCCCTAGATTACTGCCTGCGGAACGGTATCTTGGTGTAATGCGTAGGTGCAGGTAACGAACAAAGTTAGATGCACACAATTTCATGAGCGCTAAGGCATAAACAGAAGACGGGCCTGATTCACCAATGTCTGGCATCGTGTTGTAGTGAGAATAAAGAAAGCAGCATTTCAGAAGCCCACCAAGGTGCCTGAAGATCTTGACAGAAATTGGACCTGAGGGATGCCAGCACTTCTGAGAGGACATCAGGTGGTTTAGATGTGCATCTCTGAGACATAAGCTGTGGCATGGCTTAAAAAAGGAAGTCCCATTTGAAGTGATTTCTTACATTAGTGTTTTACCAGTTTCAGATTTATTTTTTTAAGTAAATAAATAAAAATGCCATCTCATCTGCTTCTTTTGTTTTCAATTCTTAAATTATCCAAACTTTCTGGCACATTTTCACAAGAACAAGAACCTTATGGGTGTCACAGGTACTTCAAAATTGTTTTCAAGATTTTGTCATCTGTAAAGAAAGGAAAAGCTGTTTGAAGCTTATAATTAATTAAAATAAATATTTTGTCTACTTCCAAGAAAGAAAAGGAGATGCTAATATTACAGAAAAACTTTTAACGTATAAATGGCTCTGCTGAACCTCTCCATTGTTGGCAAAACCCAGTGTGGTGTAAATACCATATCCCACAGCAGGCATAGTTTTGCTTCTCCGCACTGTCACTCAACACTGGTTTCAATAACCTCTCAGTACTGCAGGATATGTCATAGTCTAACGAAGTTGGTGGCTTACCTTTTGAAAATAGATGTTACTTTATCAAGTATGTATAACGCTGTTTCTGGGGAGTCTACATATTAAAATCAGAGTTAACAACTCACAGTCCAGCAATGGTCTTGTTTGGCAGGACTATAATTGGCACAATTTTGCACATTAAAAACCAAGAACAATTTGCAAAACTAAACAGAATTTTTTTGGAAGACAAGCATTTTTGGATAAGCCTTTTCTTTTATTTTCATCCTCCTGCCAACACAGAATACCAGAAACCTCAATGGGATGCCAACCCCTGTGAGATTTATAGCTAATTTTCAATACAAAACTTTGGTTAGTTCAGCTAAGCTACATCTAGCAAGCCAAACATTTGGTTGCTTATCTGAACAATAATATATTATCTTCTGTTGAGATTCCCTTCAAATTATTTCACTAACAGCAGAAAACGATAAAGATATTTAATCTCCTCCTGTCAATAGACAAGTTTGTATGCTTGGCTTTCATCCAAATATAGCATTCCAAACTACTTCACAAACAACAATTAATAATGATATATTTGCTTTGCTTCTACACTGGTTTCATTAAAATTATGAAGTTATGGGTTAGCCAATGTGCATCCGTACGACATTAGTGGTGAAATGAATGCAGGGAAAAGAATCCAGCCTGGTCTAAGGGTGAACTTTACACCAAACACTGGTTCTTTGGAGCAGAAGCTGAGAAAGGTCTGCAGTTTTTCTGTAAAAATATGTATTAAGGCATTATTGAAAATAAATTTGTTATGGTTGAATAGAGTTATGGTTAAATAGAGTTATGGTTTGCTTCTCCAACATGACATTGTGACACATGGGAAAAGTCACAGGAAAATGAAAGTCCCTTTAATCATCAGCTATAAAAAATAATGTATTTATTTGAAGAATAAAGAAGCAAAATATCCCCATTAGCATCAACATGACATCATTTGCATACTCTGAAATATTTGTGTTTATATATCCTCTTTTTGTTGGTGATTCTTTTGGGTGTTTTTTTTCCTTAAACAAAGGCCCTGAAAGCACTTTTCAGGATGGAGGCGCTCCCCCTGCTTTTCCAATTACTAAAGGATATAGGTCTGACTAGGCTGCAAGAATGACTGATCACTAATGCTGCAATTCAACCATACTGTGATCTAAAGATATCTTATTGTTCACATTTCTCACAGAGTTTTTCTTACCATCGAAACCCTCCAGCCAAATTCCAGCTTTGTTATTAACCTCTATATCTACTCTTGCATGGAGCTACATACTGTAACAAATTTGTTCCTATATGCTCATCTTCACTTAGCAGCTACACACATCATGACTTAAGAAGTCTTTGGATACCACCAAAGGTCATGTCTTCACTGCAGTCCCAAGTGTGACTGCAGCAACAAAAGAGAGAATTTAATCTGACTAGTACCAGTACTAGACTACAGACTTCATTATGCACTGCCTGTAGTCATTGACAGGGTCCTGGTGGCCCTGTGTAGCACACACCAATGCTTTTGCTGCCATAAATATGCCCTAACATAAAGGAAGCTCAAATGCAGAAGTCTGGAGTCACACTCTGTGGTGTAACAGCCTATCACCACCACTAAAAGGTACATGTCCTCCTGCCTCTTCCCACCTTTCCCTCTTCCACCGCTTACTCTGTATCAGCTCCTCAAGCAATCTTTGAGAACCAGGTTGTTTGCTGCCTTTGTTAAAAAGTTAGAAAACCCACCAGCCAAAACCAAACCAAAATACCCAAACCCCACAACAAACAAACAAAAAAAAACAAACCAAAAAAATACAACCAAAAAACCTCCACCAAACAACTGGGTAATTTGCTGCTCTTTTGCTGAGTTAAAGCAAATCAAAGAAGGATCTGGAAATCTTTAGGAACATAAGTAAGTGGGATCAACAGAGCTGAGAATCAGGGAGAGGAACAGAAGGAACATCATGTAACGAGAAATCTCTGAAAAACTTTATCTAAAAAGTCTAAGTAAGATATTGTCTGTTAGATTTTTCATGGAGAAAGTGGTATTGTTATGGTATTAGATGATGAGTGTTCATAATGACTAAAATCAATATAATGATTTCTTGAAGGTTTCACTCCTCCCTTATAGCTCAGCTAGGTTTGTTGAAGCAGCCATTACCTGTGTCTGGATAGTTTCACATAAGCCTTAGTTATTTATTATAAGTTTTCTGTTTACAAATCAAACTCAGCCATTCCTAAGGTTCTGACTGCAAATCCAGGGGAACTGAAGGATTCAAAACACTTCCAGATTCATTTAAGCCAAGTATCAGGAAATGGGACAAGACCACAATTAAAACCTGATTGTATAACCTGCATCCAAATTCAGCATTACATCTGTCAGAGGGAACCCTCTGGATAATTGTGGGTATCCAGTGGGTATCCCTGCATAACTCCCTGTATAATTTTTACACCATTCATTAATATTGTCTATGTTTTCCTAACTGACTCTAGGATGCATTTTAAGTAACTGATAGCGTCAAAAACAAAGTTTTATTCTGCCAAAATAGCACACTTTCCAAGAATTTCCAAATACAGATAAATGCTCTTTATAAAGACAGCCTGAGAACCTTTCTTCCCAGTATATTTTACCATAGTATTTCAAAGATTTAGTTATAATTCAAACTCACAATGCTGAAAAGGAAAACAGCACCTCATATTTCTTTGATCTGGGAGTTCTACCTTTGAGCAAGTGCTCAGAAAAGAGCTGGTTTTTAGTTGTTGTAAAGTATGAGTGTGATTGTACTGCCAATATAGCACCTCTTTCTCTTCTTTGTACTTCATATCATTCAATACTTGAATCAGTGACTTAAAAAAAGCCTAGAAAAATCCTAAAAGAATTCCACTTCTCCCCAGCTAGACATAACCACATATGAGTGGCTTTCTCTCTGCCTTCAGAATTCAGCTCTGGTTTGCACCAAAGCTGGCATTTTCTGAAGAATGGAAACCTTAATGTCCAGTCTAGTTTCTCATGAAAGCAACTTGAGAAACAGAAAATTGGTTTACGCAAGACAAAATATTTGTCATTCCTTTGAAACTTTTTGAAGGACTGAAATATTTTGTTATTTCCAGTGTTCTTTCTGAATCAGAATAGAAATTGTACTAGTACAAAGATCCTTTCTAGATATTTTTAACAAAATTTTGCATGTTTAGGAACTGTGAAAGTTTTTAACTAAACACTCTGGGTTTTTTTAATTGAACCCAACCTTCAAGTCTTTTGAAATAGATTCCTCCCTGAAATTAAATCTTTTTACACCAAACTAAATATTTAAAAATGTTCTTCATTTGTTCAGGTTTTTTTGTTTTTTTTTTAAAGAATATGAGTGTGATCTCCTTTAGAATGTGACTTTCAGGATAATGCTACTTATTCCAGCAAGACTCATTCACCCTCATTCCACTATAAGGCTGAATCTTCCTACCATGTGGATGATATGTTATGACCATTGGGGATTTGTGTATTAGCTTTTCATCCCAGACCAAATGAATATACAAAGCTGTACAGCAAGAAGTACCCGTCCAGGCTGGAGAAGAACAGGAGTGAATTACAGATCTCTAAAGGAAACAGTCTTGAATGTTGCTAAACATTTTCAATATTTCGGTATTATTATACAATACCTGTATTCTCACAGGAAAAAATGTTGACTCTAGGGAAGAGTAAATACAGTATCAAAGTCAGAGATGTAACATATTTGCTGTCTGCTCCCAGATGTCCAGATGGCATGGACCCCAAACATAAGATTAGATCTTCTACCATGCAAGAGAAGTTAGTCTGTGGAAGGAAAGCTATCCTCTCAAAGAGCTGAGCTACCCAGCAGCATTAGCATTGCCTGAAGGGCAAGCTAAGGAGAAAACAAAATATTTTATTTATTTATTTTAAGGTTCAACTTTCATTTTCCTTCACTTGAGCTAGCGCTGTCATCATCTGTGCAACGACTCTGGAGGTGTTCACTGGCATGGGGCTGAAGTATTTGCTTGCAGGGTGACTCAGCTGCAGCCCAACAGGAGGAGAATTCCTCCATCGTCTTTTTTGTCATCTCCTTGCTACAACCTAAACTGTTCAGGCTGAGAATCGAGCTTTTGCCACTAACAAGACTTCTGCTTGTATTAAATGGCTTTGGGCTGGATCTTTGTGGAATCCAGACCTACAGACAACTCAGACATGAACAGTACCGTGAGGAGTTATCAACCCACTGACAAAAGACCCTTCTTCATTGAGTTATATCATGAGGATAGAGTTCATTTATAAAAAGACAACACTGAACCTCACACAACTGCTTCACCCACAATGGTAAAATAACAAATTGGTTGTCATATGCTATAGACTGAGGTAGTTAACCTTCTCAGCTCAGCTTAGCAAACTTACACCATTCTGACTGCTGTTCACATTGAAGTGATTTGATCAAGAGTATTAATTAAAAACTAATTTTAAGTTAGTAAAAGGAAAGATGCTTAAGAACTAAACGAGCAAAAATTGCTTGTTCTTCTCCACCGACTTTTACCAAATTCATTATCATGCAGGCTTCAATTAGCAACTTCACACCTTGAGACAAATACATTTCCAATCACTAGTAGCAGTTTTTTGGTTTCTTCTTTTTTTAGTAGTTTTAATGAAGTTTTATGTTTCAGTCACACACCACAGAGCTGGAAAATGATAGCACCAAAAAGATTTCAGCTAGCCCCACAGAAGTAAATTTTTTGTTAATTTCATGAAAGTGAAAACTAAAAGTAATTTTTTTTCTATTTGAGTGATTTTTTCATTTACAGTTTTTCTGCTACTACAAATTAACTATTTCTGCTACTACAAATTAACTTTCTCTGAACACAAAGACAAAATTAGGGTTCTATAATTGTTTCAACTGAAGAAAAGAGACAAATTATAAGGATATCTTTGGACACAGTATTTATTTATGAAACGTGGAAAAAAATTCTGCTTCTCGAGTTGCGGAAAATAAACTGATGTTTTGTTCCTACCCTTTAAGTCAGCTGCCATGTTTGTGCTGTCTGTTATTGTAATATCTGTATATTATTTATTTGCAATCTTCATTCAATTTCTTGCAATCTCCTTTTTGCAATTTCCATCTTCAACCCAGCCATGGACCTACCCCCCTTCTTCACCATCGTAGGCCTCAGATAATTCAGCAGTGTCTCTTTAGTTTCTTTTCAAGTCTTGCAGCCACCTCAGTCTGTTGGTGGCAGCATCTATGTTTCCATCTACTCGGTTCTATTCAAGAAATAGCGATAATGAATGCAACAGTCATATTACGCTGGGTTTCACCTAACAGAAATTACTCTTCTCTTAATTTATGCTTTTAGCTGAACTACTCACATGGCAGCTCAGAATACTCATCTTACAGCATCTCATCTTTCCAGATAAGGAAAGGCTCAAGTTCTCACAGCTTTATTTCTAATACCTTCACCAATCCACCTGCTAGCTGTCATGAAGTTCTTAAATTGAGACAAATGCCTGCTCCAGCTTTTCTCTAGAGTACTACCTCATCTACTGATGCTATGAAAACAGCAGAAAACACTTAATGGCTCTGGCCAGTTTGGTCCTTGTAGAAAATGGCTAGGTATATCAGTATCTCATGGTGCTGGTACTGCTTACTGAGTGAACCAAATATCTAAAATAATTTTCTTTTGATTAGTCATCTATGAATACGTGAGTGTGTAATGATTCCTTAACGTTCTTGAGACAAGCTGACATCACATGTCAGTTCAAACTTACAAGACCCTCAGACGCTCAACTCCAGTCATCCATTGACCAAATTATTTGATTTTCGCTAGGGTCCCCCAAAGGTAAGAGTTCTGCAAGGAAAAAGCTCTCCTTCCTCCTGGAACTGGGACAGTCCCCCCATTCCAGCCTTGATATGGTGGTGTTAGTTCAACATGGAGCCAATGAAACAACTCAGTTTGTACAGCTGCATGTTTAGGCAAGGAGAGGTGAGATGAAGCATGCTGTAGATGGCCACATTAAAATCTAAGCCTTCCTACCTTCTTCACTACCTTTAAAGTTAAACACAGCGCTCAGCTTAAACACATTCCTCATATTTACGACAATACTGCAAAAGTTATTATCGGATTTTGCCAATTTTTATCATTTGACATTTAAGATTCAGACAGTTGTGCCATGTAAGGACTGCCTGTAATAGTGTTCATGCTGTATTGATGAGCAGAAGCAATGTCACTGACCTGGCCAGTAGCTCTAAAAGGGCTCTTGGTCCAAGTTCTCCTAGGTGTCCTGGTTTTCAGCTGGTATTGAGCTCATTTTCACAAGTAGCTGGGAGGGAACACAGCCAGGACAGGTGATCCAAACCAGCCGAAGGGATATTCCATACCATCTGACATCATGCTCAGCGTATAAAGGGGACTGGTCTGGCAGGAGGGATCATTGCTGAGGGACAGGCTGTGCGTTGAGTTTTGGGGCAGCGAGCAAATTGCACTGTGTATCGCCTGTTTTGTATATTCTAAGTACTGCTGTTATTTTCCTCCTCCTTCACTGTACCAGTCAACTGTCCTTATCCCATCCCATTAGTTTTATCTTTTCTTCCAGTTCTCCTCCCCATCTCACCACGGATGGGGAGGGGAGCAAGCAGCCGCACAGTGCGGAGCTGCCGGCTGGGGCTAAGCCACGACACCAACGAAATCCAATAAACAGGAGCACTAACCCTTGGGATATTTTGTGGCATTATAACTGCGTATTCTCAACTGTTTCATTTCCAGAGGAATTATGCTTTCTTATTTATTGCATTAATCAAACTGATTGAACCAAATTGTTTGGAACTGGGTAAGGTATACTACACGGATTGTTCAGACAGAATCTAGTTTCTTTCTGCCACGTTCACATTATTTTTCACCTCCCCAATTGGATTTACTTGAGTTTCAATATGGAAAGTCTGAATATTAGTCTCCGTTTCCTCTTGGGATTATACCCAGGTGAACGATGTTACAACACCTAGTTTCCTATGACCAGATAACTCAAAATTGCTTGTTTTTTTGTTCCCCCCCCATGTATTCAGTCCTAGTCAGAACAGACATCTTTTATCACAGGCAACTGGCAGATTTGTGGAGATTGTACACCCCAACGACCTGTTTGAATTAGAGTCATGATTAGGCCATATATTACAGCACTTCTCTTACTGCATATGAACATTTTATCTACAATTTTTAATTGCTTGCACTAAGGCCTCTCCTCACAGTAAAATTTTGCTTGAACCCCTGACAACCTTCAAAACATAACAGATTATAATGGTGCCTCAAGATACAGATCACAAGTGACAGCGTCCTGTTTCTACACTCAACATTTGAGTAAACTGGGAGAGCGCAGAGAAAGAGCTCAAGCAGATTAATAGCAACAGATAAGAAGCAACTATGAGACTAAACTGAATTGCTAAGACTCTACAAACATTATACAACAAGGCTAACCTGGTAAAAGGCCTTATGTGCCTCTTACACAGCTGACTACACTGGAGTTACCCTGACTTACAGTGTAGTTGCACAAGTTTAAAACTGATGCCAGTTAGATCAGAATCTGGCCAAGTGCCTACAAATGCAGTAGCTTCAGATTCTGGCTTAAATTGAAACGACAGATGTACTATCACATGGTGATCAGGAAATTTGTTCTGCTTTCTTTCCCAAATTGCTACTGACCCCAGCCATATCCTTATGTCAATAAGGAGGTGTGAAAACAGGAATCTGGGGAAAGAGTAGACTATTAAACAGCTTAAAAATGTTTTTGTAAATTGGCTTTGTTCCAGCAAAACTTAAATATCTGGTAGCCTTGCTTCGATACTATTTTTACATTGCTAAAAGCAGTTACCTAAAATCCTGGGTTCTTTCCCCTGGCAGTTTCCTTTGCCTTTTATTTTAATCGCATAAAAACTAAATAAAAATCTTTTCAGACACAAAGGAAAGCTGAATGCACTGTAAATAACTGACCTATTTCAGGCTTTCTCTTCCATTGTGGCTAATTCCATCTTCCAGGATAAACGGAGAAAAGATTGACTAATCAGAGAAGCTTTTGAAGTTACAATGGGCTTTTATGACAGTTACCTTGTACTGGTGCTTCTGTAATGGAAGGGGTTCAGTAGAGCACTGAAAGTACCTTGCTTCTTTCCCAGACGATCTAACTCATTGACCCCACTGGCAGAGGAACTGTAGCAAAGCAAGGCACACCCTTTCAAAAAGTGGCCCCTTTGTTGGTAAGAGTGAATGCACAAGTTAGTGAAAGGAACAATTTATAAGCCTTGAGACCAGGACTACAGCAAAACCACTTTGCCAGTGATATTGTATAACTTCAAGTATCTCAGTGTGAATGCAGCTAATACCGGAAACCTGCAGCCTGGCTCTGCTAACCCTACCTTTCCAAGGCATCTTTCCTGGGCAAGAAACCACACTCATGAAAACAAAAGTTTTGACAAAATAGTTGTACCTGCCCCAGGTTCTTTCATCTGAAAAAAACACATTTGTCAGAGATTTTGTCCTTAAATATTCATGACTAACATTTCCATAGTCAGACTTCTTTGTTTTCTATAGCAAAGGCAGGTCTTGGATGGTCCAAGGTCATTGCTGGGCTGCAAACAAGCTAGAGAAATTGAAAATTTTTAAGCATTGTTTGTACTACATAGACAGGACATCTTGGAGTAGAGGCATGAACATGTCTCAGCTGAAATACATAAATCAAATAAATGAGCTTAGCTACACCTTTGCATGCTCCATGAACGGCCATTGCCAGTGGCTCCATACATCTACTACAAGCTTCTACTACTGCTTGAGGGCCAGCTAAATACGACAAGAAAGTCAGACTCTTGTGGATAGTCATAAGCAAGCTAAACATGGACAAGAGTCACAATCTGTGCATTGAGACACTAGGAAAAAATTTAAAACAACAGCAGCAGCAGCCAAAAAAAAAAAACAACCCAAAACTCACAAACATAAACAAAACTCCCCCCAAAACACACAAAAACCCACAACCGAAGAAAACTAAGGCAGCCATGCAGCACCAGGGCAGTTTACACAGACTGCAAAATATCCATCCTCAGCATTTTTCAATATCGGAACTAGCAGTGGCAATAATACCTCCCTGAGGAAAAGGTTGGGCTTCAAGAGGTCCCTTCTAGCTACCGTTTCTGTGACTCTGGACAAACAGTGCTGGGTAGCCTGGTTCAGAGGTGGTTGAAAAGCTTTGTTAACCTGTTGTCAGATCCAGGCAAAGCAAGGCATCTCCAAGCTGGACAGGCAACGGCAGTGCTTCCGCCAGGCCAGGGAAAGGTAGTATTCAGGGAGGTACAGTGGGTCACAAGAACATAATAAAAGAGGGGGAGCGAGACCTCAACTGGCAGGGCAAAGTGAGAGACCAGGGACAGGAGGAAAGGGTTAGGCTTAGTGACATGGACAGCATTTTTTCAGGTCTGCTTGAAAATGGAATGAAGTACACAAAGCTGTTACTGAGGTGCAGCATATTGGTCAGTACAAAAGCTTCCTTATAAAGTGTATTTCTGGATGAAGATTTGATTAGTACCATCTGTAGGAGCTGCTGGCTAGAACAGCTATATATGATACCTTGCTTTCCAGAGTTGTCGCTTAAGTAGACAAAAGATTTTGCAAGACAAACAGGTAAAAGATCATTTTATGAGTTTAATACCACCACAATGGTAGGTATGAGTTGCTTTCAGAGGGACTTTTTGCACTGTTAATACTCTAAGTTACAAGCTAGGAATATTAAAGAAAAAAGTCAAATATCCTTTACTTGTTTAAAGTGTTCCTACATAAGGCCTGATTCAGGTAATAAAATGAATAATGATAGAATAGGTGGTAGGGGGATGGTTGGACTAGATGATCCTTGAGGTCTCTTCCAACCTTAATGATTCTATGATACCTAAACCCATCATTTTCTTCAGGGAAGTCAAGGCTTCTTGGAGTTAGCTCTCTGTCTCTGTCTTGCTGCATATCATGTAGGTATCATGCTTACCACACTGTTCGAATATATATCAATATCTTTTCAGTGTTACGCCGAGATCCCCTTCTTCACTTCAGTCAATTTACACTCTATCATCCAGACTGAGTGATCTAACACAAGAGTGACAGGACCTTTGAGATTCAGTCTAGCATCAAGCGACCTTCCCATGACACAAAGCGGTCACACCAGCCAGTGTAGCTGTGATTTAGATGAGCGAACGCTCCACTAGGTTGTCCTTATTTCCTAACCATCTCTTCCAGACACAGTGGCAACTGCCCTACAGTGGACAGGGAAAGCGAAACGCCCTTAGGGACAGTTATACTGGAAACTATGAGACCTCTCACTCAGCTTCATGATTGTAAACAAGAGAGGTGACGTCGCTCCAAAGCAATTAGACTGCTGTAAGAAACCAGTGGAGTTGGATCCAATCCAGGGTTCTTTACACTCAATAGTACAAACTTATTTTTTGTATTACATCAATGTTTTAGTCTCATACGACTGTTCCTAGCCTATTACTTACTAATTATGACTAGGAAAATTAAGAACAATAAGCCAAGCATAGGTCCGTCCTAAGAGAACGGGATGTACTGTGCTAAATTTCCTGCATGCAGGGAAGGGGGAAGGAAAAAAAAAAAAAGGGGGAAAAAAAAAATATTGTATCCACCTAATTCTTTATGTCCTAGTCTTTGGCAGCTATGCCAATAAAAGCACTGAATAATGATCCTAAGATCCTGAAAGGACCAAAACAAGAGAAATTACATGTTCAGCAGTTCTTTGTTATTTGAAATCCAGTAGTGTGTTTTATTTGCTTTTCAGCTGTACTTTGGTGTGGCCTTTCAAAAGGAAATAATATTGTGAACAAAATATCTGGCCGAGAAACAAAAGGGCTGCCAAGTCTGATCCACAGGTGACGAGTTCTTGGCCAGCAACCAAACTTAGCCTAAATGAGAGACAATTAAAACAGACAAAATTGTCCATCTGCTTGTACAGTTAATATAGACAGAGTGTAAAAAGGTGCTAATAATCTCTAAAGAGAAAAACCTTGCACTACATGCTGAAGACCAAATGTCCAGCAAAAACCTCTGCTGTAGGAAACCAGCCAAAGCAGAAGTCTGTACAAAGGAGTTCCAGCGCAACACTGATATGAAGAACTCCCTAATGTTTTCATGTTTAGTAGCAATAAGAAATAGAAAAAATTTTCAGATCCACTGTGAAGTACAGAATTTGTTCCTTAAATTTAACGTTTTCCATTTTAACTGTAATAGCTAAAGGGACAGCTAGGAAACTCTCAGAAACATAAATCAGCCTGAGACTCGAGTGTGTACTGAAATCATGTGTGTGAGTATCCTCCAAGTCCTAAACATGTGACATGCATAAATGCAAGTCCATAAAAAGAAGCTATGTATCAAAAAGGAGGGATATGAATAAAAAGACACCATAACCACTTAACTATGACATTTTATATAACAGAGATTCAATCTCTGTCAAAAATACAACACAGTTAAAACCAAATTGCTTTTTTTCCTAGTTTTCACCTACGTGCATACCAACTCATTCTTCAAATTAACCAATCGTTAGATAGCTGCGTACATTGACACCAAGTAAGATATCCAAATTCAATTTCTTGCTTTGAGTTAAATCCACAGAGCTAGCCCCTTTGTCTGCATTTTACTCTACAGCTAAATCTCTCACAGTTTTCCACTGCCCATAATTAACCTATGTGTCCCATGCTGCGTGTTCGTACTCCCTGCTTTGCCCTGCACCCATAAGACACTGTTTCAGGAATTCAAAGCAAAATACCATTCATTTTCTTGCAGGTGTGGTACATCTTTGCCAAGTGAGATGCCTGAGCAGGCCACAGTGAGGTCAGCAAAGCGCGAGTGCTGGAACAAAAGCAGCAGCCGAGTACATGGCATAGCAGGAACGAGCAGAGGAGCAGGACTGCCTCTTTCAGCAGCATCCTGCGGTTATGCCTCCTTAACGCTACCCTAAAGCTATATCTTCAGTTTCATAACTAGTTTAAATGAGGGGGTTGTGGGGTTTTGTGGGTTAATGCCAAAAACAGTGGTCCCACCCTCGCTTTCTTGGCTGTTCACACCTTCGCTTGCCCCTTCCCTCCTGCCAGCACTAACATTCAGGCAGCCATGCAATGAGCTACATTTAGAAGCTCACTCTTAGGTTTACTTATGTTTTTTCTCCTGCTAAAAACATCTTTTGAAAGACAGAAAGAATGGAAATATTTTTCAGATACTCAGGAATTTTCAAAGTGATGTTAATACTTTCTCTTCCAAAGAAGAGATGTACATTTTTAGCATATTCTCAGTGCCTCGCTAGTGAATATTCATAGCTTCAAGTACATTCTGATCACTTTTAGAAAAGCTTTTTTTTGTGATTTAAAATATTTGTAGTAGCTCCTTTTTTTTTTTTTGCTTCCCCTCCGCATATGGGAGGTACTTATTTGAGCCTTGGCAAACACCACGGGATGAAAATATATTGGCGTCTCCAAGACCACCACTAATAGGAATTGAAGAGTTTATTCTGCCAAGTGCCTACAGACACCTTAAATGATTCCTAATGTTAGTGGAAGTACAAAACACCCAATTTTATGCAGGAGCAGGGCTTCTGCAAACTGAATCCAGCTATAGAAAAAAAAAGCGTCACAAAAAAAGGAGCTGCTTTTTGTCAAGATATTTGGGTTTGTCTTATAAAATGATTAAATGGAGATGGATTAATTTCTGTAAGGAAGAGACATTTTGGCATGCATGTTCATCTTGGTCTCCCATGGTAGCTGAGCTGACCGCATTGATTCTCCATTTACTGAACTCTGTGCTACCCTGGTCTGAATCATGCTCCATAGTGCAGAAGGAGACCAAGTCACTGTAACGCTTCCAGACTATGGCACCATCGGTTTGGGCAATCCAGTCCTAAGCTCCTCAAAATCGCCTTTAACTCACAGGTCTTTTAATTCTTGATCTTTATCAATTCTTCCCCTAAAACTCAGAGGGTAACAGGCAGAAGAAGAACCGCACTTCTTCCCCAGGTAACCAGCCCAAAAAAAAGCAGAGTTTCGTTAGACAGGGTCGACATTTTATACCTATTTAGACAATTATCCTGAACCAAAATAGCAAAGAATGCTCAACATGAATGGCAATTAAGTTATACTGCATAGATGTCACTCATTGCACTAAAAACACACATAAGACAATGACTCAGGTACATCTTTTCTCTGGTTACATCCACAAACTGTAGTGATTCATCAGAGATTAGGCAAGATCAGTTAAAGGAAAGTAGTAGGACAACATAATGGGAAAAAAGAATTTTAGGAAGTTGATGTTTCTGGAAAATCCATCATCTGAGTGCAAAGTTTAAATACACCTCCTCCCATGCCGAGCCTTAGCAGGGACAGAGAGCATTTCTTGGATCATTTTAAAAGATTTGTACTGAATTCTCTGGAAAAGTTTTCCAATGAACTTTTCTACTTTATAAAGTGCTCTCCAAACACTAGAGACATGACTTGTGACTCCAATAATCAACAGCACATGTTCAAAATGTACTTTTCCTGAAAAACAGTTTGGGCCTGAGAATTTCAATACTACCAGAGACCAAGCACAGAAAGCAGCAAGTATACAACATGCTTTTGTTTCCTGAAAAGAACAGACAATTTAGTATGTTACTCATCCCTCAGGCTGGCTATTAACCCTCAATTTTGAGAAGATTGAGGTTCTTGTCTGTGGATATGCTCCAGGCGAGGAGGGCAAGGTTGGTTGAGTTTTTCCAAGCTTTTTCTCTAAGTGCGCCTATCTTCACACACACAGCTAGCTTACCAGAGGGTTTAATGCATTCCCTTAACCTCAGAAGGTCTGGGCTTACACACAGCCAGCTGCTCCTGAACTCTCTTTCCAGCTCTAGCTCTTTGTACCCATGAAAACATAGAGCCAAGACACCAATCATAGCCTTATCAGTCCTAGCCCTCACACAGTGCAGCGTTCATTTTTATTGCTGAACTTTTTTTTTTAAGTCACGCTAATTGACAGAGTCCAATGAAGTACGTTGTAAGATCTCTCCAGCAGAAACCCAAGGGCTACTATTTCAACTGGAAGGCAATCTTATAAGCAGAGTTACTATTGGTAGGGAGAGATTAGTTTGCCTCCAGTACCACCGAAGTAGTGACATCCGGAGGTAAGTACACAGCGAGCACACGAGCAAATGAGGAACTGGAGGAATCAGAGCATGAGGAAGAGCCAACTTAAGATGCCTTCCTGTCTCCGCACTGTTCAATTTAACTGCCTCAAAGGGCCAAGTACCTTCAAGTACCCCCAATCAACAGCATTAAACTTACTTCAAATCTCACCAGAAACTTTCTAACTTCAAACTCGTGTTCACAGCTTTTTTTATTTTGCTCAATGACTATAAGAGCAGGTGCTTGTATTTTACATGAAAATGCCGTTTAAAAAACATACTATGCACTGATTTTCTCAACTGCTAACACTATACATTCAGACAATACAAATAATTCAATACTGGAATTAACCCAATATTTGAAACTTTTTTGCCCTTTCTTCTCCTTAGAAAGGCAGGTTATTGACTAGAAAAAAAGTGTTAACACTAAAACTCAAAAACAATAAACCTTTAATCAAATATGAACTATGTTTTACATCCTGTCCACCACAGGACTTGGAAGAATGCTGTCAGTGATGGAAAAGAACAACGTGCCAAGAAGAAATAGTAGATTTTTGTCTGAGGTTTGTCCAATACAGCACTACTTGGTGAGATTATATCTCAGGTTATGTTTCATTTCTATTTTTGTGTTGAATTTGGGACCCTCAGAGTCATTAAATGCTGCTTGAAGTCTATTCTGTTAGGCCTTAAATTGATAATCGTAATCTGAGGCATTCACTCCAAGGGAAGAGGAACATGATGGAGAATGGCCTCAGACGTCCTCCAGAGTGTATCTGTTGCTGGGGGGAGGAGACAAAGCAGGACACGTGCTTGGATTTCTGTTCACAACTTGTCACGCTGCTGCAGTGCTGTGTTCATTGGCAGCCCACAGCTACCAGCCAGGCTGTGACCTGCAGCGTTGCAGAAGTAGTGCACACGCTCTCCTTCCCCCTCCGTTAAACTTCCCTGGGAGAAGGAGTAACATCTTCCACTGCTATAGGTAAATACTTATCAGAGACCCCTACTAAAATAATCATGTCGTGTTATGAAGCAGCTAATGGTAAGACAGAAACTATTACAGATTAAGATAGGTCTAACCAGTACTTACTCCTTCTCTGTAGGCTTCAGATGAAACCACGCTGATCCAGGAAACTCCCTCCCCACCCTCCACTACCTAATAGCGTCTTACCTCAAACACGTCAGCTAACAAAGCTCCGTGTCAATCTAAACGCTTTCATAACCCTGATCTGGACAAAGCTTTAACCTGCTTTTACTTTTGCAATGGGAACGAGGGACAGCTAAAGAACCTGTAAGCACCTGTAAGCAGTCTCAGAGAAGCCTTTGCTGAGTGAGGTGAGAAAACATTGGGGTTTCGCAGTGAATTAGCACAAAGACTGCATTTGAAGAGTTTAACTTGAAGGCCAAGCCTTTTTAATCAAAAAAACAGGCTACCTAATATTACTGGACAAGGCTTAAAATCCAAACTTGTGGAAAGCACTTCCTTTTTCCTCCAATGTATGTCAATTCTGTGGACACACTTTGAATTGTTCACATTAATGTGCTATTTACAAAACTGGTCAAACACCATTTGGATACACAACTTCGGAAAATGTTAATGAGTTGTACAATTATTAGAGCTACAGCTGGTCAAATATTAGTCCCCACTGTAAACGAAGACATTCAGCTGATGTAAACTGGCTTTGCTCCCTTCAGATACTTGAATTTATCAAAGCAAGGAATCTTGTTCACATTTATTCACAAGCCTTCTGCTGTTTCTATCTTTTTCTTTAAGCCAATCTTTTAATAATGACAAACATGTTTCAGCTAGTAAATTATTCACTAAATAATCATCATTAATATTACTTTTTATATTAGGTACTGAATGACCACAAGAGAGAAGCAGTTCTGTTCTATTTCCCAATGGGACAATTTTCAAGTTCAAAAAGCTTCCAGGCATGTGACTTGAACAATTTTAGTCCAAGCACTTGTGCATGTATAGGTTTGTGCAAATACCTGCATGCTTAGGTATATTGACCAGAATTTTCACAACCATTTTTATTGACAAACCTTTATTAAATAACAAATTCTCCCAAGAATTAATCTGATCACTATGATTACTCGTGGAACAAATTCAATTTACATGGAATATATTTGCTAATGCTTTCTGCAGCAACTACCAGATGTTACTTATATGACAGGGGCTGTATTATAGGCGGAAAAGAAATTAAACCCATGAAGCAAGAGATATTAAGTGATCCTTCTATGATCTCCTATGTTTTTCTGTCTAAAGCTGAAACTAAGCATTAGTCAGTTATTTTTGTCCCAGGGCATCACATGGAAGTTACACAATACTGAACTGAACAAGTCGAACATCTCAAGGCTGCAGAAAGATGGATGACCTCCCTCTACGTCTCCCCCTCACTTCCAGCTGCATGTTCCCATGGTCTCTCTTGTGTCTGGACTAGAACAAATACACCTAGTCATACAACAAACTGGTTCAACTCACCAGTCCAGTAGAGGGGAAAAAAAAAAAAAAGGAAAATGAAACAAATAAAAAACATAAACACCTGAATAGTTTTTTGTTGAGGCAGTGAATTTAAGCACCAACCAGTCTGGTGAGCCCGAGATCAAGGGCAAAGCAGAGGATAAACGATGTGTCCTTGGGGCTGGGAGCACAGGGCAAGCAGAAAAAAAGGAGAAGCAGCAAGGACTACCTTTTCGTGATAGCCACTGAACTGTCCTAATGTGCATATCATCTCCCTATTTTATCAGTAAGGAGTGCAGTCTTTTTGCCTATGCATACACCATCAGCAGCTGTGGTGCATACACCTGCAACATAGTCGCTGTAGCAAATATTAAATAGATGCTCACTTACAAGACATTTCCAGGAGATATGCCTCTGAAATATTTAGACACACGCCTGTGCTCATCCAACAAAAGCTTTTTGTACAGTGCCCTGTTTGCATGGCAGGTGGGAAGGTAATCTGCTAGAGTAGACATTACGCAGGAAATAAGGCTACCTCTTCCAGTTAAACTTAGTTATGCTTCAGTGTTCCTAGTGCCACTTTGACATATGAGTACACGCAAGATCCATGTGTACATCAACAGCTGTAACGCAGGTGTTACCTAGACTAGCCAAGTATTTTTCCCATCTCCCCACTTTCTTAGCCAAGAGAAACATTTGTCAAGGCATCATTGTTCTGCTTGTTTTCGAGCAGAGCAAAACTAGGCTCCCTTCACTCCAAGAGTCACATTTACTTAAAATCATTCTGTTGCACCTGAAAAGGCTTTTGAAATAGACATTCTCAATGCTCAAATTGTCCAGGGGGCACAAAACTAAGGAGCAGATTGAGTGCAGAACAGAAAGCTGGAAGACACAACAGCAGATGACTTCTTTTTCTTCTTAAATTTGCCCTATGAAGCAGTAAATTGCATAGAACAGAGGTACCAGCCACCCGTATAAGCCCAATGCACACCAATTCTATAGGAAATAAACAGCCAAGAGGAGACAAATGAGAGGACAGGAATCACTGAGCCAAACCCTCAACAACCTATGTCTACACAGCACTGCCATTTTCAGCTCTCCATACAATTTACCTTGGCTGAGATTCAAATTTTGCTGGTGTACGGCAGCAGTTTTACATGCGACACCAGTGTCAGTGGCCCAGCTGGAGTATGGAGCTGACCTCCCTGCTTCTCCCCACCCTGTACCATGGCGTTTTGCCCCTCAGCCCCCTGGCAGAACCACATGTGAGGCCACGCTATACACAGGCCATGTGTAGTGATCCACTACCGACTGGCACAAATGATAGAGAAATGTTTGGAGTTAGGAAACTGATAGTTAGGATTGACTAGGAGCTTGCTTAAACTATTTTTGTCATCTAAGCTGTTACATGAAATTAGAGCCTGCACTTTGGATGTACATTTCTACTGCCATATACCTTTTTTAATGACTTAGGCCTGGCCCGAAGCTGTTGCAATATGTTATTGTTATGACCAACATGAGAATGCTCCCAGTTTGCAACAAATTTGTAGAAAACATGGATAAAATATTTTAGGGACAATTGGCCTTTCTTGTTCTTTCTAAATTAATCTTACTGATATGGCAGTGCTTCCCATGGAGCTCCCACGCTAACGAAATACCAGCCAGGATTTCTTTCCCAAATGGATTCTGATCTTCTGCAGAGGGTGGTGGGAGTGGGGTGGTCAACTTCAACGTTTTCCAGTTGAATTGCACTAGGGATTTTTTTACTCTAGCCCTGGTAGAGCCTGAGAGCGTTTCTGAGGCACAGCACGTAGTCCCTGGGTATTACACCACTACAGTTTGCTCCCAGTTTCATTAAAATAACTCCACCCTGTTCCAGCAAAGTAGAGCTACAGTTGATCCTGAAAGCACCACAAACAAATTCCTTAGCACTGATCACATCAGGAGAGATCTGTCCTTAAGCACTTTATAACAACTCAGTCTGAAGTTCTTTCTTATAACACAATCCTTGGTTCTTCCTCCTTGTAATGAAGAAAACAATTGTCTGCATTATTTAAAGTTTTAGAGATAAGGCTTAATAGTTCTTCCACCCTTAGAGATTGGTTTTTGTTTTTTCTACATCTTAACAGTGTGGGAAGGTGACTAGCACTTGATAACCCAACACCTGACAGGTGTCAGGTGAGGAGCCTGGAAAAAGGTGATCTTGGGTCTCTGTAATCAGAGAGATGCTACTCAGCACAGAGAGCCAAAGCTTGGGGGTCGCTAGGAAGCCTGTATATTGTAAAAACAGAGGAGCTTTATGGTCAACCGTTCAGTCTTTTAGGTGTTCACTGTGTTTGTCTAGAAAGCCTCATTCTGGATTTCGTTTGACAAACAAACTGTCACTATTAGTCAGGTTATTCTTGTCACTGATGTGACAAAATAATTCAGGAAGGGATTTTAAACTGTCTGATTTCCCTCCAGCTAGCTGTAGTCTCTAGCAGTTAGGGAATAGCAGTATGGAAGTACCTGAGGCAGAAAATAAGTGCAGGTTAATAACAAGAATATTATTAAAAAACCCTTATCTTAGAGAGTCTTTAAATTAGTCTCTGTGGAAGTGCAGCGTTTCTAGAGGAAATTTGGAAAAAAGTACAATTCTACTTGTATTAATCAAGGGAACTAGGAAAACCGGAATTTCAGTGGTTGAACACAGTAACAGAAAAAGAATAAAGATTTATAAAACACCAGTCTGAATTTTGAACTGAAAAACATGAGTGTGACTTGTAGCATACCAAATATATGTTTGTTTAAATTAAGCTAGGCAGATATCTGTTGCCTTAATCTGAAAAATATTTCTAAAAAGGCCTTAGGGCTATAGATTTAAATCACATAAAGAAACTAGGTGGAAAAGAAACACCTAAAATCCAAAGCTGCAAACCAGCCCATAACCCAGCCCGGTCACCAACTGACCTCACCAGGTGCCCCACGTGCTGCTCCTGCCCAGGTGCAGGACCACTCTGGGCTGAGCTGTCAAGTACCAGGCTCCTGCACAGGGGTCTACAACTTCTCCGTATTACCTACAGGCCAGGTGTTTTGGGAATTTATCTCAGAGCACATTTATCTCTTTTTGACAGATTCAAGTTTCCCTCAAAAAGAAAAAAAAAAAGAAAGAAAAAGAAAAAAAAAGAAGTTGCAGATGTTTTATTTAGGGAATCTTGAGGTTCTTGTGTTTGACACATTAAGTCAGGGACTTGCATGCCAACTGAAAGATAATCAGAGGATCTAACACCCATGTACCTGTTTCTCAGGAGAGGGGGCTGGGGGGAAAGTAAGATCCACAGGAGCAAGAGGGGCAAACTAATTCTGTAAATTGTCATCAGCCATTCAGAAGAAGGGAGGTTCCTGGCCAACTCCTAAAGCGGTATAGGCACTTTATGTGCTTTTCACAGTCATTGGATAAAATCACTGAGCCATTCCTGAAAAATTAATTTTCTAATCTTCAGGTGAAGATTAGCCAGAAGTACATTCCTCTGTTGGATTGCCAGGGAAGGAAAGCTAAGGGTACTGTAGTGCCCTTCAGCTCCTGGGCATTTATTCCCAACCACATGACATGGTCATCATCATCCAACTCTCATATAAGGAATTTTAACGGAAAGAAGTTACCACCTAAAACAGTACATAAGGCATCTCTATGGACTCCCAGACCCAACAGTCAGTCATGCACTGACCTTGCGAGGCTGTTCAACAATCCTTGGTTTAAATGTTTCCAACAAGGTAGAATGAAACCTGCTCAGCTTACAGTTCTTACCCTTACGTATGATACATAAGAATACACACAGTACTTATTAGGCATGAAGACACAGTTGTAATTGTTTTAATAGAATGACTTCAATTATTTAAACTCTCTTTTTTGCTTCTTATTTATATCAAAAAAAATCAAAACTGAGACAGTATCTTTCTTCCTCCCATTGTTAATATTTCATGCTAGAAAACTTAAATATTTATGCATGTTAGGAAAAGTAGAAGTTATTTTTGTCAAAATGGACTCCCTTCAGAAGAACAGCATGGTCTTTACAGTGACTTTTAAAACAAATTAGATTTAATACTTTCTTTTTACTGCAAAACCTACTCTTAGGCCTTATTTCTACTGACAGGTGTAAGACCACAGGATTAAGAATTCAGCTTAAACTGTTTCCCAGACCTTTGGTTTTTTAAGTGTAAAATTTTGATTGCTCCTTTTTCGAATCATGAAAACAATTTAGTCAGGATTCGATGCAAAATTACTTACTAATCAAAAGAACTATACCATTAAAACAGAGAGGTACAGAAACACTGCCACATAGAATCATAGAATCATTAAGGTTGGAAGAGATCTCAAGGATCATCCAGTCCAACCATCCCCCCACCACCTATTAACCACTAAACCATGTCCTTCAGTACCGCGTCTAACCTTTCCTTAAAAACCCGCAGGGACGGTGACTCCACCACCTCCCTGGGCAACCCGTTCCAATGCCCAACCACCCTTTCCGAGAAGAAATTTCTCCTCATCTCCAACCTGAACCTCCCCTGGCGCAACTTCCAGCCGTTCCCCCTTGTCCTGTCACTAGTTATCTGCGAGAAGAGGCCGACCCCCAGCTTGCCACAACTTCCTTTCAGGTAGTTGTAGAGGGCAATAAGATCTCCCCTGAGCCTACTCTTCTCCAGGCTAAACAGTCCCAGTTCCTTCAGCCGCTCCTCATAAGACCTGTGCTCCAGCCCCTTCACCAGCTTCGTTTCCCTTCTCTGGACACATTTTCTTAATCCTGATCACAGAAAAACCCTTTCATATATGCTTTTCTGTTGTTGGTTACTAAGAGTTTATACACCACATATCCCAACATAGACGATGTGAACCAATGCAAACTGTTAGTAGAGCTTTACGTACTGTGAAAAATGAGAATAAAGAGAATGATCAAGTTTTCCACCTGTATTTTGCCAGGTAGAACCAGCCCATGCTGGTTTGGTGCGATTCTGTTCATGAGCAGCAAGTGAATTACTCAATCAGGTAGTTTTTCCCTAAGGCCCTGTAGGAGAACAACTCGAAATTGAAGGACTTCAGCAGAATTTAGTTTGTAGGGTCCTGGACTGTTACCATGAAACCTCTTAGCCTGAGCAGACGTGATCAGCAGCATTCAGAATTTCCTCTTCCTCAGCATTACATGTTAATGAGTTTTATGTGGCTCAACACTGGCAACTTTAGACATCTGCCTGTTCCACACACCAGCTACTTGCTGCCTTCCAAGACATCTAGAGCTGCCACAAACAAACCCTTGCTGAACTGTGCTGTCACAGGTCAGTAATTTGCCTCATGCCTTCCCTCTTGCACACCCTACTTGTCCTACATCTCTGCCAAAAGGTTGCCTTCTCAAAGTAACATCGGCAGACAGGAATGCATCGTAGCCACAATGCTGCGTGGTCTGACACAGCATGGCTCCAACTCCTTTTTGTAGGCAGGTATAGCTGCGCCAGCTAACCAGGACACCTCTCATTGCCCAGCACTTCCCCCTACTACGGCTGTTGCCTTGTAAGACGGGCAGCTGCTGAGGATGCATATCCACGTCTCCGCTGCCAGATGTTATCAGTGTAAGGTGGGACAGTTCAGAAGCAACCCAGAGTCCTGCACAGTTCTCCCTTCCAACCTTTTGTGTGGGGACAGGGCAAACCCTGTTTAGCAGCAACAGCTAAATCTCCCTGCAAACATGTGTCAGAGCCATTATGAGCCTACGCTATAACGCCAGGTTATGATCTGAGGTAGCTTTGGCGTGACTACACACTGCCTTTGCCAGCTCTGATACGGGAACTAGAAACTCCCACAGAAGGGCAGAACAGGCAGCTGCAGGTAGTAGCTTCTTAACTGCCACAGTTCGTTCTTCAAAATCACCTGTAGCACCCTTTGTCTCCTACATATCTGTCCTAAGCACAAGACGCATCGTGCTCTGGATTGCATTCAAGGGAAGACACATCTAAAACTCAGTTACTATAGCAGCAGAGAAACATATTGTTTCGTTTCAACTTAGGTTAATTGTGGAAGCAGCACGGTCCAGAATCCAGCATCATTAATACCGCCTGAGTTAGAGTTTTATTCTTGCCGTTCCATGACACCCCTACCATTTCGGGTTTGCACACAAGGACCCAAGTTGTGATGACATCCTGTGCAGGCTTGCCCGAGTCAGCCTAAAAACAGCTCAGGGCACTGTTGCGCTGATATTTTAAGACCACACTGCTGTGAGAAGGGGCAAGCCACCCTCCCTGCTCCCAATCCAAACTCATAACTGGCCTTCATCTGTATCGGCAAGCAGATTCAACGCAGCAGTCACCTGTACAGTCACTACTACTGGCTCAAGAGAAAGAATAGGATTGGTGTAACAAAGTTGTCTTGGTGGGAGAATGGATCTCTGGCATCCAGGAGTAGTGACTTCCACCAGTGTTAGCCAAGCATGAAATCACACCAGCAAGCACCAGCAATGCTTCAACTACAGCAGCATTCTTGTGAAAAACTATATTTAAAAGAAAACAAAACAAAACAAAAAACCCACAAAAAAAAACACACAACAAAACCAAAAAAAACAAACACAAAACCCAAAAACCCCAAAACCACACACAAGACCAAAAACCACCAAACCAACAAACAAAAAATGCCACACAACCAAAAATTTTATAGAATCTAAAGATGCTTTCTGTTGCTACATCTCGATTTCTTAAGCTCGTTTGGCTACTTCCAAGACTAGCTCAGGTCTACCTGAACAAACTGCTGCCACTCTTCCGACTACAGCATGGGTTGTGGAAGGTGAGAAAAGGCATGGTGAATTAGATGGAGTTCAAATGCCACAACCCAGGTTAGAGGAGATATTATGTCACCTGCAACAATATTGAAAAACAAACAAATAAAAAACCCAACCCACATCCCCTCTCGCAGAGTTCAGGACAGGTACTGTTTGGAAGTAATTTTCATTCCCAAGAGCTGGTTGATTTTTGTTTTGGGGTTTTTTTAATTTATTTTAATTAGAACATTACAGATTCTTCACAAATCTCTGCCATCTCATACAAAAGGAGATAAACATATCATGTTAATGTGCTGCTTAGGCTTTACCAAAAATCAGATAAAAATGGAGATCAGAACTGACACCTCTGTTTTGTGAATCTATTTCACATAACATGATAATTACATTCTAGCAAAATTACATTTTTCATCTTCAGTCAGAGATCAACTCTCAAATATTCCTCCCTCCTCAGGTTTGTTTGGGATTTTTTTTACAATCCTAAACAGTATGCCTGGAGATGGTATGGATTGCAAATGCCATGGCATTTACCTTTTTTATCAGAGGCAGTATAAGTAAGGTATGGACAGCTTGTGAACACTTTGGTATCTCTTCAGCCCAGATCTAGGATCCTAGTCACGTAGATACTAACTGTACATCAAGACTTTGTACATCACGGCTTGACTTCTAAGATATTTGAATCTGAGGGAGCCAGAGTCCCAAGAGCTTGGAAAGGAGTCTTTTTACAGGCAAATTTTCTTTAATCAGTTTCTCCATAACAGAAGTCCTGTATTCAGCCTCCACATCAAGGAGAAAAAAAAAAATATTAATACCTTTGTGAATACTGGAAAGGGAGGAAGAGCGTCTAAGACATGGGAGCTTTGCTACTTCAGCTGTATAACTTAAATTTTGTGCATTCTAAGAGATCTTTCTTTATATATGTTTTATTTCAAAGTTCTCTATGAATTTTAATGGGATTTTTTGTTGTTTCATTGTTGGGTTTTTTGCTTGTTTGTTTTGTTTTTAATGTGTTTTTTTATTTTTTTATTTTTAAATTTTGCATTAGATAATTTCTAAAGGATGGCTGTGGTAATGAGAAGCACAGGTCCAGATCCAAGGAGAAACTCTAGCTGCACGTAACCTGATTTGGAGTTACACAAGAACCTTTCTGAATCAAGTTCTTCAAACAGGAATACAAAACATCTATTCTAATAATGTGCTCTACATTTTCAGGAACCATATTTTCTTTCAGGTGAAGAAGTGATTAATCCAGTTCAGTCATCTATGTTTCCACCTTGAAGTATCCTTAGCTGAAAGTGTGTTTTTATATAGTCTTTTCTCATACAGCAGTTCTTGTCAACTGCTTCAAAGTGTGTACCTTTAAAAAATATTCAGGCATAGGTAGGTCTACACAGCTTTAAACCAGTGCATTAGCAGGTGAAAAATGTGCAATTTGATGTTAGATGCCCAAGAGGTTTTCCATATCTTCACCATAAATTACCGATAAATTCCCTTTTTGTTACAGGCTTTACCAAGACGGTAACCTGGCTGGTCTGAACGCATGAATCAAAGTATAGAAAATCTTGGTACAAAGAAACTGTGCCTGGGATTTGCCAGTTCCCACAATGTCTCTTCTAATTGCATTTTTACTCCAAGTGATTTCCCTGCAATTAACAGTTTTGCCTCCTCTGTCTTTGACACTGACTTAATTCCTCAAGAAGACAGATTGTTGCAAAAATTGCTCTTGGCTGAAAGGATAAAGACCTGAGTGCCCTCAAAAAAGGGAGATGAGAAGAATTCCTTCCTCTGGCTTTTCAGTAGTGTAATAATATATTTTTGCTCATATCTTTATAGAAAAGAAGGCCAGGGACTTCCCCGGTGGGTAGCTGTTACCAGTCAGATACCATCATTTTCCCCTAGACCCCTCATCTCAGATCTATGTGGATAACATGTGTTACTCATTTAGTACAGCCTCATTTACATAGAGCACAATGAATTACATTGACTCCAAGGTCTCAGCTATTTAAGAGCAAAACTAGACAAAGCTGTGTTTGCATGGAGTTTGGATGGCAAGACTTGCTTTAATAGAATAGCAGCTTTGGATACTTCCAATTAGAAAATTTCAGCTTTCCATAACCTGTACCAAGCTGTGTCGCTGCCAGGTGCTATTAATCCATAACAAAAGGGCACAAGTGGCAAAAAGCAAATTTAATAGCTGTGTCACGAGCAGCTGCATTCCCCTTCCTACAAACACAATAAAAATCACATCCCAATTTCCATATAGCCAAGACAAGTTAATTTCTTCCCGCAGTGTGTTATTCTAGGCAGCAGTGCTGCAATGCACGTTGTGGTAGAACAGAAAGGAACAACAACAAAAAAATTTTAAGTACATTCCTTGACGAAGTAATTATTAGTTCAGTCTTATCATTGCTTCCTCTGTCTTACTTCTATTCAACATGCACAAACACCAGAGAAAAAGGAAAGTAGCACCTCAGTGTGTTTTGCATCTGATATTCATGATAAGGTCCATACAATGGCCTCAGCTTGAAACCTCCTTGAAAGAGGTAACTGCAAGCCTCTCCTGCCCAGTTTGCAGTTTGCATTCAACCCACTGTTCCCAAACTCAGCCGTGCCTCCACTTCCCCCTCCAGGCTTGCCATCCTGTCTCAGATGATGAATCTGCAGTCAATGATCACAGTTTGGGAAAAGCTCTCTCCTGGAGAGATGCAGAAAGAAGAAATCCTTCCCATGTCTGATGTTGAACAAGCCTGTGAATCTGTAGAAGCTGAGCAAAGACTGACCTTTTACAGATCCATGACAGAGCAGGTATGAAATCTGGACAGGATTGTATGTGAATAGCAAATGCCCTAGTTAGCAGTAACAGGTCCCTCAGCGAGCAGGGCTGGGATCACCCAACCACCTCTGGTTCAGCCATAAGAGCAAATTGTTTTATATGTAACTCAACTCCATAAATAGTTTCCCTTTTCCCTAATAACACTCTACCCTCAATCTCCTCCATGCATCCATGGTTGCTTTGCTTGCACACTTTATTCAAAAAGAATAAAAAGTTTTGATGTAAGATCTCCAAGCCCACGTTATTTGTGTAATGAGCAGGGATCAGGCAAGAGCCAGGATTAGTAACTACCCAGATCAGACACAGTGGGAGTCAGCCCTCCCATCCGACAGCAGGCCAAAGATCAGAGATACTGGTTTAATGAGGTTGGCAGTGACTGCTACAATAGGG
The DNA here is from genome assembly GCA_013399095.1 of Psophia crepitans. NCBI lineage: Eukaryota > Metazoa > Chordata > Aves > Gruiformes > Psophiidae > Psophia > Psophia crepitans. Next base: position 173,200 of record VWZZ01005924.1, read on the forward strand.
TGGGGAACATTTAATCGCTCGCAGCGTGCCAGCTTTGCAAGCAAACCCCCCAGGGTAAACACGCAGACAAGGAGCATCTTTCAATTTTGCGCCCCTGATTTTGATCCCAGGACAGCCTGCTTCTTCTGTCCTGCACTGCCATGATCACCTCCTCCCTCCTGCGCCTGTGGTACGACATTGACAGTGCTGACGGACACCTTACAGCTACACCTGGCTAAAACACATTGCCTCGTGGTGCATTGCTGTGCCAGGCACATTTTTATGAAGGGCACTGCCTGTAGCTCCTTATCATAGCACTTAGATGAGAAGAAAATTGCCCAAAAATGACTAATAAACTTGCCAGACCTAGAGCACCCAGACAGACAACAGGAGGGGGGAAATCCCTGTGCCAGGGCTGAGCTCTCAGGCCTGGATAAGGTTTGGTTGCATTACCTTCCCCCTCCCACACTGAGTTGGAAAGCCAAACCACGCACACTAACATCCCAACAGATCAGAGCTGCCATCCCATGCGGGATTCTTCTCTGAGGCTGCCCAGGTGCTCTCACATGTGAGACGCAGACCTGCGTTCCCCCCTGCCACGACTTGTAAGAGTGGGAGCACCTCGGTGTTGGAAATGGAGGGGAAGCAGAGCCTGGATGGATCACTTGGTAGTGGGCCACTCTAGGAAAAATATCAGAGCTGAATTGTTCCAGTAGAAAGGAGCAAACTCAGAAGTACCCCTAGATACAGTTAGCACCTGTCCCAGAGGCCTCCAGCAGCTCATTAAGCTCAGGCAGAACCACCACTGCCATGTCCAAGAAGATGTTTACTACCACCATTATGCCATCCCTGGCAGGGTCAGCATCCAGAGCAACACTTTCTCCACCCTTCTCCACAGAGAGGAAGGCTATCTTCCGCAGCCTGATCTCACTGTTGGTGGTGCTCTTAATAGCAAAAGGTAGCCTTGGAAACAGCTGTGAACTTACACAGCTACATGCTGTATACTTAGAATAAACCAGTCGCTGTCTCCCAAGAGTTTGCTGTCCGGTCTATGCGCACATTCAGAGCAGGCGAGTGAGGAGCGATCTAACATGTCTGTACCCACATGTGCACGAGGAACCACTCAGAGATGGGCTCTGCCCAAGCAACAGGCTGGTAAGCAGAGGTGGCAGACCTCCAGAGGAGCAGTCCTCAGCAACACTCCCTGAAGAGATGGGGTCAGATGCACCTCCCAGATCCCAGGTTGCTCTAATGAGCTAGGTCAGCCCCTGTCACAAATTTCTGGAGATGCACAAGTCCAGTCAGTAGATACCACCTGGTCGAGGCCACCAAGACTGCCCATGAGGTTGGAATTAAGTTAAACTGAAGCTTTACAACCTCTCCTCATCCCCTCCCCGCAGCAAGGGAGTGAGAAGACGTCTGAGGAGTGGAACGCTGGTAGTTCCTTAAAGCAAGGGTTTTTCCAACAGTTTCATATGCTGAAGTGTCCAGAAACAGAGGCCAGAGCAAAAGTCTGTAGCGAAGCATCTACAAAGGAGGTAAGTTTAAAAAAAACCCCAAAGATGGCTTTCACACTTTCTACCCAACAAAATGTTTGACCTCCACTTAATTCCTGTTGCTTTTAAGACCACTGGCAGAAACTTCAGAGTGTGATCAGCCTACAGCATTATCATGTATAGCATCTTTTCTTTTCAACATCCTCCACTGGATAACCTTTCTGTGAAAATCGGTACTTTACTGCTTCAAGAGTGCTATATTCTGTTCAAGTTCAGTTGTGAAAGTACTTGGAATTTTAAAATAAAACCCATAGGAGTAAGGATCCAAATTACACAGTTACCCCAAAATAAAGATTAACATTGCTTTCTTTACTTTTTCCTTCACTTTTCTAATTAATATGACTGAGCAGTTCATAATATATTTTGATGTTGAAAAGGAAAAAGGATTTTATTTTGTTGCACTTGTGGGGTTAAAAAAAAAAAGAAATACTTTTAGTTAATATTAGGTCTGTTTTAACTCATCGAATGCAGATCTGGTTTCAGGATTCCTCGATTCCTTCTAGTAAACATCAATGTAGTCAAAAATCCTCTGTTCAGACCAGAAGTAGCAATTTAAGTGCTATAATAGGGACTTTTTGCAGGAAAGGATACTGAAGTGGTACATTTCTGGATTTTTACTTTCTTAACTAAGAATCTGGAAACCAAGGCACACGTTATTGCACTGCTGAGCCTCTTGCAGTGACTGGGAAACATAGCTCAGCTTAAAAGCCACGAGCAAGATTAAGAGCTACATCTGTTCGTAGATGACCTGCTCCAGGCAGACAATCCTTTACAAACTCCATGACCTCTTTGGAGGTTTCAGATGGAGGAACAGGGCACTAGTCAGTCACCTGGTATGGACATTAAAATTTCAGAGAAACAAAGAAAACAACTGAATTTAACATCCTTTTTATATGCAAACTGTGATCAGTTGGGAGATAGCAGAAGTGTCCCAGTCTGAATTGTTTTTCTCCTTTCAGTTCTGGCTTCGTTGCTTTGCTCTTCAGTACAGTATGTTCCATCTTCCACTTTTTTTTTTTTTTTTTAGAAGGCACACAAACTTCAGAAAAACAGCACATGCTCACAGAGAAAAATCTTGAGGGACTGGCAGATACTTGTGATTTCTGAGCATCAGTGGGGTTTTCTAACTACAAATTGTTCAAATGTTGTGGGCTTGACAGAATCTATTCCAAGCTTGTTGTTTCCCTGCTCTTTTTCACAGATTTAGAACGCTATGTGTACCAGCCCAGATGCTCTGTTCTAGCTATAAAACAATTTTAGTCAGCTAACTGGATAAGAGAGCTTAAAATAGTGCAGCCCTTTCTTTATCAGCTTAACATTTTCCAGTACACAACACTAGACTTTAAGAAGTACAAACCAGCCTGTTTATAATTTACATACACTTTCTGGGGCATTGTTTGATGTTGTTTTAATATTGGATTGAAAGACAATAGGATTTAACTCTTTGCATTATCATTCTAAATAGTGACCAAAGATCTCAGCTAACTGAGCGCTTTTCTCTTACAGCAATTACTTGCAAATTAACAGACCGGTTGCAAGGATTTTGCCTGTCTTTCAAGTTTTAGAAAAGACCCTGTTCTGGGATTTGTGCCTTGTGTCCTAAAGCCAAATTTTATTCTCTAGACTCTCGAGACACTGGAAAGAGTCTTATGTTTAGCCTTTGTCAGTTTTTAGATGAAAAGAGTAAGTTTTTCCTTATTTCTCAGCTGCGTACCCTACACAGTGTTACGCTGCCATTAGCAGGACTATTTATCCAAACCTCTAAGACCAGGAACAGATACAGAAACCTTCTCCAGTTCTAATCATTGCAGAATAAAGGATCAAATGGCACTTATTTTAAGACCAAAATCATTTTGACATGTTGACTCTCTCAAATCCCTAGTGGCACCATGCCTTTTGGCAAAGCTTGCGACACTAGTCATGCCAATAAAGCAGTCTGAATTGAACTGCCTTTTTGCCCAATCCCACTAAGACCGTAGTAATTGGTTCAGATATAGAGGCTCAGCTGCCTCAATGAGTGCTAAAGCTACCAGTCTGTCTTGACAATGATTTTTTTCAAGCCCGGCAAAATGAAATGTAAAGCAAATGTTCCTGTTCATGTCACCGGCCTGGACGGTTTATGTATTTCTAACCTGTCTGATTTTCCATATGTGTTCACATTCCAGGACACGTTCAGCAGTTTCAGCCAAACATGCCAGAAGGGGAGAAAGGTGTTTAGTCCCTACACATTTAAAGAAAAAGACAGGAAAAACTGATCAGCGCCAAACTAAAAAAGGCTGTACAACCAGAGTACAACCCAGAAATCCTTATAGGAGGAAGACAAACATCTCGGACAGAAAAAGATTTCCTCAAACCCCAAACTACTTCACACACCAGAAGAACCCATCAAGAGACACAAATCTTGAGAAGCCACTGTGAAACAGCCAGATCCTTCACCCCATGGAACTACTTGACTTAACAATAGCTGAGGTTTTTTTCTTCCTTATAGAAAGGATTCTCCAGCTTTAGGATGGAATGGATATAGGTGTGCTGCTCAACTTCTCATAAAAGGAGAAACACAGTACACATTGTCCTTGGACATTCAGGAAGCACTCACTGTCAGAAGTGTTTTATCAGAAGCTGCCATTTTGTGACTCACTCAACACATCGGTCTAAACATGGCTGTCATTTTTATCAAAACCAAATGCTAACACAACAAGCAATAATTGCTCCTTACACCAGTTTCAAGTGCTGTGTCAAAATGTGTCACCTTCTTTAGGTTTTTCATTATTCCGTGTTATCACAGCACCAGCCACATCACATCTGAACATCCAAAGCCAGGACAAGACCTTGGTAGTCTTTCAATATTGAAACAGTGACAGTACTTTGGCTGCCAGGTGTGATCCCTATGAGAGATGCAAATACAATTTATTTTCACCAGTCCTTCCCAGTAGCAGTTTGACGTTTCAAGGCAATAATGAAATAAGCTTTATTCTACCTACTGAAGTGAATTATTTGGAGTATATCAAGAGCAGCTAAGGAACTGAGCAGGCTGGACAAAAGACACTTTGGCATTTCCCCTGATTCGGAATTGCTTTGTTGTCAGTATTTTGTGGGGATATCTCTAGCTGGCAATTCCCTCCTCCCTACCCTCTATTACTCTAGCAGGACTCCTCTAATCCACTTGAGAGCTGCAATCATACAGAAAAGAGTCACATTGATAAAGTTCTCCTTCCCTTCTCCTTTCCACCATTCCTTTTTCCTCTTGTTGACCCAGCATCTCACACATTTTCCAAGTCTTTTTCCTGTCATGTAAATCAGCAATTAATTCAATCTAATACTTTAGCACTCTGATGAAATATCCTTTTCCCTTGCTGAATTCTCATCCTCTGGGACTTATTCTCCAGTTCTGCAGTAATCCCTTCCAGGATAGGCAATCTGCATTTAAAAGAGACATTAAAAAAAGAATAAACCACTTAAAAACAAATTAATCCTTCAGCTTACGTTACATACTGGAAAGAAACAAGCGAGCTATGGATTCAGAATAAGACATATGAACTATTCTTCCCTTTTACAGCCCGATTTGACGCTATTCTAAACAAAGGAAACAAGATTCTTCCATTTCTCCCTTATTTGGAGCTGCTCTGTAATTTATTTCTTACGGAAACCTCTGAAGGGCTGAGGCCTCCAGGGATTCTGCAGGTGCACTGAGCTGCAGCACTGTACATGTCTAACCTTCAGGAGTGCATTCGGTTATGCTGCCAAAATCTTTTCTCCCTGTATCCTTATCGATAAGGTTCGACAACATTTTAGTAACTGAAGAGTTTGTAATGTAGCTGTGATCTCTTTAGAGTGTCAGACACACGGATTTCCCCTGGCAATAGTCCTAATGACGTACTAGTCTTACCGTAACCAGATAGGAAAGCAGAATAATTTCCCTTATGTAGACAGCAACGTGCAGTGTATTCCACGACCTGGATTCTGATCTCATTTACACCTTAGTTATTCACTGGTTGTGGTACAGCTAAGGTAATGCTTTTGTGACACCATGTCTGCAGCCCCCTCAAACTCCAGAAAAGTATAATTCTGAACCCAAAGAAAGGCTGAGTCACTATCAAGAATAACTATAAATCTCTTTATATATAAATATGGAAACAGCAAGTAGTTGTGTACTATTCACAAATACTTATATTCAAGTCATATCATGGCATTCCTGACAGTTGAGCCAATCTGAAAGCTGGCTATTATCAAGGTCTGATGCAGTCATAAACACTGTTATCATGTTCCAATAGCTTCTTGGTTTCCAGCATACATCCTAAGTAGCTGACCTGAACAAAAACAACAAAACCACCCCACCAAGCCAATCACAAACACAAAACAACAAGAGAGAAAGACACAACCAAAACCACCCCAAAACACACAGCCCCGAACCAAAGATTTTATTCCAGATTTACAACTTTAAAGAGTTTGTCTAGCCTCTCTAAAAGCCATTAACAGAGGTTCTTGAGTTACTGCTAATGTAAAGAGCACATCCCCTGTGTGAAGGGGGCCGGGATTCAGTAAAGCCATGCACAGGGCAGCAAGTCTTTCTGTGGCTTTAAGCATTTGTCTTCAGATTAGTCAAAAAATTGCAATTTGCACACGGTTTCACACTTTCCATTTTACAGAACCCTGTTGTTTTAGTTACCATTCCTTGTCCTTAGAGAGCAGGAGCGCACAGGGAGATGGAAGAGTCATTGAATGAAAGGGCATTTCTTATTACGTGCTTACTTTGTAGCAAGTATTTTAGAAGGACATAAAACATAGTCTGTAACAGAGAGGAGGAACCTGTTGAAAGTTCTCATCTTGACACTTGTGGAATAGCTGAGTAAGGAAAAAAGAAAAAAATAATAAAAATCACCAGTGCTAGAGAATCTTGATATATCCACTGTTCTGCACCATTCCTACCTTAAAAGCAGAAGCATGACCCTATCCCATTCAAGCTTATAGTTTAATCTTCAGGATACTGTGTTTTAAGAAATTAATGTGGGCTGAACAGCACCCAGAATCTGAACTTCTGCTTCCCATGTGAAAACTAACCATGTTCTCCTGTTAAGCATATGCTTACCAAACAAGAGGACTGAAAATAGGAGGTCATGCTACAGCTACCCATCTGACAGCAGCTGCAAGGGGCAAAGAAAAGGTTTCCTGCAAGGAACACTCTTAGACTCATTACAGGTTTTTTCACCTTCCTTGTAGTAACAACACAATATACTCGGATGCCAAAGAACAATGCAGCCTGAGATTTATTGCAATTGGGGCATATAAGGCATGGTAAACAGAATTCGTGTTGAGCCTTGGCTGTTCTCCATCATCTGATTAAGAAAAATAAGACCAAAAGAAAATAACTAGCAGACCAGTTCAGAATTGGAAAGGAACTGGTCTGAAGGCCAGGTACAATGAGCCTTGGAAAGGTAGAAGACCTTTATGCTTCTACAAGTCTTACCTGTTTTAAGAGCAGCTGGGACATACTAACACCGTATCTGCAGTCAGAAGGGTACTACGGATGACCAATGCCTGAGATGCAGTATAGAAGCAGCTGTGAAATCTGTTTGCATGCATTAGGAAAAGGCTGCAAGTCAAAATCTGCAAAGGAAACTTGAAGTAGTTAGAAAAATGATGATATGGCAGGATGTGCAGAGCACAGAGTAAGAAATAGGATTTGTTCTCCTTCTCAATGTGTTCTTTCTCCAGTGCAGCATCGTTCCGGTTTGTAACAGATGGCATATCGAGTATGTGCTGGGGGAGCTTTGCAAACGTTTAACATTTTAGAAACTGGTTTCCTTTAAGCTAGCTGTTCACAGGGGTATGTGGAACAGTTGTAGTGAGTGAAAGCTGCAAGGGTGCCTTTCTGGGCTTCTCCGAGCTTATAAAAAAAACACTCTCCCACTGAGGAAGACTTAAGAGACACTTGAGAATGGGGGCAGCCAGGGGTGCAAGCTAATGTAAGTAGTTGTCCCAAAAGCTTCAGAGTAAAAAAAAAACCCTGACAACCCCACAGCCATGAATAAAAGAATAACTGGATAGGAAACAAATATACATATATATATGTATATAAAAGGAGATCAGCCTGCAGCAGGTTGCAGGCTGTAGAAATTCTATGTAGAGAAGCATCTGCAGTGTGGTTAAAGCCTTTGGTTAGAGCAGAGGGAGGTCCTCCATGCTTCAAAAGAATTATCCAACTGTGGTTAAAAAACAAACAAACAAAAACAAACAGTATGGAAAGTGCTTTTTAACAGAAATAAAGTATTATTTTCTTGTAAGAGCTAGAGATGTTAGAGAGGTCCTTACAATGCAAGGGTACAGGTCTAAACCAAGAAAAGGATGAACAGACACTTACCCTTCATGTCTGTGCTTGTCTTAGAAAAGAGTGACTCTTTCTGAGCTATCAACATTCTTAAACAGCCAGAGGGAAGCAGGAGAGGAGACCAGAGGGAGCCCAGTAATACATAAATTGAAACTGAGCACAGGGAGCAGCTGAGATTAAGATAAAATAAAGTTGAACTGGATTAGATCAGCTAATGTGAACCTGCCTCTTATTGCTTGCTAAAATAAGAGTGAAAACTCCTTTTGATGCTGTGCATCAGAAACGAGCTTCAATTTCTCAGCTTCATTAACCAAACATGGCTCTTTCAGGTATTTTTATTTTAATTTTTATGTGTCTATTATTTAAATGTAAGGTATAAAAGACAAGAGGTCTTGCATTAAATCACAGTTTATTCATTCCAGTGAAGATGTTGCATTATGTAAATGGTACCTTTTGAAGTTGGAACAGAAATTGCCATGAGGCCCTTCTGGGATCCAGTCTATTTCCTAGATATTTGTTCTACTTCTATACACGACTGCTGGAATTGCACTGAAATAAGGGTTTCTTTGTTGCTGTCGATGCAAAAGGGAGAAAACCAGCAAGTAACAAAAGAGCAATGCAACAAAAGGCTCTAAATCAGGCACTTCAAAGAGTATGGGCTGGATTCAGATGGCTGCTTTCAGCACTGCAAAGGTACACACAGACCAACAGGATGACTTCAAGAACTTAAGCTAGGAGTTTATGTTTCCCCTATGGTCAGTAGAAATAAACGGATGCCTTTGAAGAACAATTCTAAGTGTTTAACTGAGGCAGCTTTGGCTCCCAGCACAGGTGAAATTGAAGTCAGCCGTTTGATAGGGAATCAACAGAGTGGCCTGTAACTAACATTCAGTAACCAAAACACACACACACATCAAAACCCAGTGTATGGGCATGGAGCACTGTCTGTATTTTCCAGTGGATATTCTAAAGGCAAAGCACAACACACGTGTGAGAACCGGTGCTCGGTCATCCTTTTGACTTGATGTCATTACCACAAGAAGCAGCTGGAGGCTCAGGACTTGCCTGCACTACAGAACTCAATACCTGTGGGGACCCGAGGGTGCTCCTCGTGCATGTGCAGTGCGGAGGGGAAAGTGTTTCAATGCTATGATCACACTCCCACAGCCCTCAGCCTGGACTGGATATGACATCTCAGCATCTCCCAGATGCTATTTGAAAGAATGAGTCCAAAACAAAGCTAGGAAATTAATTTGGCAGATTGAAGTAAGCACATGCCAAAGCCGTGGAAATGTTTTCCCAATGGCAATAACGCATCCTACAAGAGGAGCATCTATCACTGAGAGTTTCCGTGCTCCCAGTAGGACTGGCTGGCTGAACGGCAAGACCTGCTCCGCTAGGAACTCTGCCCCTTGACATGATTTAAAAAAAACAGCTCAGTCTCACAGCATAGACAAGACTGTTCTGCTGTTACTGACTTTACTGAGCCCTTCTGACCTTCCAATGAGAAAACAAATGTGACACAGTCCCAGAAAACCCTGTTTGAACACTCTCAGGGGGCTGCTGTCTTGATTTGTACCAGTGCTCCAGTACAATAAGCATGATGAGACCTTTGTCTTGAGAAGCAAATTAAGAAGGCTTTCACCCCACCGTTTCCTTTCCATCCTCTCAGGAACAAGCGTGAGACTGACATGGACGAGGAAACACACAGTGGCCCTGCCAGGGACGGAATAAGGGAGTGTGAAATCCTAGTTCAGATACTGCTATTTTCAACTGATTATGTGAAACACAAAAGATAATCTCAGCAGCGCACACAATAAACCTAAAACTTGTCAGGTTTCTCTGCCACGTCTGGGAAGCAGCCTGCTGCCATAGTGATTTTGCTTCTCCCTCAGACTGACACAGCTGGGAAAGAAGAAAGATTCGGAAATACAGAGATCAGGGACCATTTGCAAGTAGATTTAACAAAAAATCTTCTCTTTAGGCAGAACGAACGTGACTGTTTTCAGTGGAGAGGAAAAAAAAAAAAAGAACAAGATCGAGGTCCAGCAAAAACTTAATAGTTCTTTTTAAAACAGCAGTGGGAATACTAAATACCGTATTGCTCTATATGTGCTTCTGAAGGTCTATTTATAAGGGTTTTGGCAATGTGACCAGCATTTTCTTCCTCCTAAAATGCTGCTGCCTCAGGAATCACTCGAGGAGTCAAAGAAGTGGAAGAACGTCAGGTGCCTGCTAGATTTTAAACCCCCAATCTCATCTAAGCCTTTTTGTTTCATCTCCACAAAGATGGTAGCAAAGCGCTCAGAGTGGACTGTGCTAGCGCTAGTGGAGATGCATTGGTGCTGACAGTGAAGGAAAGAGGGTGTCTTGCAGCATGAAGGCAAGGCAACCACGTTTTAGACTGTCTTTTTAGCGTGACTCAAAGGGTGATGGGCAAGACAGGGGAAGTGGAAGGGGACTGAGTAGTCAGGTCCAGAAATCTGTTCATTTTTGGTTTTGTATCATTTTTTTCTGATTAATAATCTTTCAGTCCAGTTAAAATTATTCTTTCCATCAGGATACAGTTCAGCAGGCTTGAAAAGCACTATTTTTATATCATTATCAGGAAGAACAACCACCAATAAGGACTTCTACACACGTGGCATTTCATCTGCAGGTTAAAAATCCCTCTTAATTGGAAGCAACCATTTAAGCATTTAATTTTCTATAGTGCCTCGTGATAATTACCCTGATGCCAAGACTTTAAAGGGGAAGGTCAAAAGTCAGAAGCCAGTCACATGTTATCAAGAATGTCCTCTAGAGACTTAGTCTGCTGAGAGTCTTACCCTAATCCTTCCAAGGTATTCCTTAATGCTAACAAATCTGCAGCAAACCCACTGCAGGAAACTCCTGGGCTGAACATAACACCTACTCAAGTAGCTATTTATTGCAGAAAAGGCAGAATTAAAAAAAGATTTTGCTTTTTTCGTACAATGAGATTTTACCATCTCCCTGTGCAATCTCTGTGAGCATCACTCAGCTTTGGCTTCCAGATTTTTATTTTAGTCAGCTTCCAAATTGTACTTTCCCAATACAAAATGAAATAACGTATAGCCTGTGACCTTCAGCCACAGAGCCTCCTGGAACAGCATACCGCCAGCGTTGCACGGCAAGATTGAAGCACACTGACTACACCATGTGTGCAGCTCTTGAGGAAGCTCCCACACACAGAACGAAGCAATGAAAGAATTTCCCCCCTTTGCTTTTTTACTCTGGAACACCAAACTTAAATCTCTGAGGGAAAAAACCCCAAACATATAAAGGATCATCAGACATAGTATTTTAACTTGTTCTCAATTCTGAGAGAATGCTAAAGACCTGAAAAGTCTAAAGGCCATCAAGAATTGGTCAAATGCGTCTGTGTTTACTCACTTTAATAAACCAAGTGTATGGGATTACTTAGATAATTAAAACTACAGAACAAAATTACATACTAGAGGAGGAAAAAAAAGGGAGAGAGAGGATTTCATTGTAGGTTAAGATTAAAAAAACCCTCAATTTAAAGGCAACCATAAACAAAATATAGAAGTATGGCCAAAAAAATTTTGCTTTTAGTCTAATTAAAGCAAGCCTCATACCTGTGCTGTACTTAGATTTCTTCTCTTACTATCCTTGCAATGTAGCAGTATATTGTTCAGATTAATAAACAGGAAAGTCAACATCGACCTTCTGTCAACCACCCCTGTAGCTAGATAACTGCTCCAAGACAGGGCAGAATTACAAAAGGATGGGCTCTTTTCTTCCTGCTCTTACTGCACTGGTGAAATATCACAGTGAGCCCCAAATAATGAAGAGCTTAACAGTTCTTTTCTCTGTCTTTTGCTTTTATATATATTTTTTTAATTAGGCAAAGAGGGCTCACACAAATCAAATTAAACTATGACTATTAAACTGTGTCTCTTGAGGAAGATTTTCAGCGTGGTTAGCAGGGAATTAGGCAAACTTCTCCCTTAGCATTAAAGAGAGCTCTGCTCCCAGTTCCTCTGCGTTACAGTTATAACAGCCCCCACCCCAGCCAAACCCTACAACTTCCAGCCTTTCTTTATGCGAGTTTAGATTGGGCCCATTAAGCACTGAGAAGCACGCATACAGCTCATTTATGACTGCAGACATGGGCAGAGGCCCAGGGAGATTCCAGAAGGACGTTTTATTGTGAAAACAAGTAAGCAGAAGGTGTACAAGAGCTATTTTTGAAGATAATCTTTTCTTTGCTGTACAAAAGAACATTCTTCAGTGTTAAAGAGGGTATCTTCCTCTGCAAAACTTCACCATTGCCAGATGAGCAGGATGGCTCAGACTAAAGTACGGATATACAAATAGCACAGGTCCTCTATCCGAGGGGCTCAGGAAGGCATCCTGCCTCTCTGGTAGACCAGACATCACCTTGCTGCTACCCAAGGTACACCCCACACACACACCTCCACGTGTCCTCTAGGCTAAAGGAGGGCAGAGCATGAAATTACTCCCCTGCAATGCTGGTGGTGGTGCTGATTAGCTCAGGGATATTAAAGCCCTCCCACTCCAGCCATGGGCTCACCACGTATTCCCACATCACACCAGTCTTGCATGGCAAGAGATTACAACCATGCTCACATTTCTCATTGCAAAACAGTTTTCTGCTATGGGAACACTGGAAAGCAACCATTGAGTTGTTGGTTTTTTTGGTTGGGTTTTTGTTTTTTGGTTTTTTTTTTAATTGTGTGCAGTACATTCTATAAGTAAAGCAAGTGCCAGAACTGCATTTTTGTTTGTCCTTACTCCATAAATGACAATATTGTCAGTGAGTGGTTTTGCTAGATGTTACTTTTCCCGTTTTGACTTACCTTTCCCTCTTTGATTTTGAAGAAACTAGAAAATGGGGAAATGAAAAAGCTAGCACATGTTCCTCTTTCCTTCTTGAGCTCAAAATAGGCTTAAAAAAAAGCAAACCCGCAACAAAACACTTTTTAGATCTCATGATCGACCAAGAGCATTTACAAAAACATGCATGGTTTTCAAACACTACATTGAATTTATATGCATTTCAGATGACTTTTTTTACTATGTCCTATCCAAATTTAGTTCACCTTTTAGAATTTAATGAGAGGAACAGCAGACGTATTCTAGGAAAAAAAAAATTGTTTTATACATATGGAATTAAAAATTACTTACAGAAAGGACATTTTCTACTGTTACGGAATTTCCTAGTTAGAAGACTTTTTCTGTTACTTTTCCCATCTCAAAAAGGGTACTAAAAATAAATCTCTTTTTTTCACATCTGTAATATTTCTCTGTAAGAAAAGACTTTTTAAAAAAAAAAGTTATTTAAGTTTGTATACTGCATAAATAAATAACAGTTCAGAAACATCCCTATAAGCAGGTAAGAACTGAAGCATAATTTGGTGTAACTTAGCTTCTCGCGTAAATGATTTCTAAATTGCACGTGCAGAGAGAATTGAACATCAGAAGGAGTAAAAAATTGTGTAACTTGGAACCTGAACACACAACCTGAGGTATTTAACTGTCTGCTTTGCTGGAAACTAAAAGTAAGCAAATTAACACAACCCATAGCAGCTTTTACTGGTACCTCTTCATAAAGAACACTTTCCTTCCAAAACCAGCAAGAAACAGAAACGAGCTGGCAAAAAGATGAAATCCCTTTACACACAGTGTTTACACTGAAAACTCAGGCAATAAAGAGAATGTCAACTGCGGCAGCTCCAACCTTGTTTGCCACTAGATTAACTAGAGAGCCAGCAAGGACAATGACTCAACCACTCCTGCCGATTAGGCTTGCTGTGAAAGGCTCCATTCACCCACCAGCTGCCATGGTGGAAAGCTACCTAAAGATGTGAACAAGTGCAAGGGGCAGAGGCAGCCTGGCCCCACTGCAATCTGAAACCAAAGCTGCAATTAATTATACATGGAATGCGGCCAGGCACTCCTAGCATTGTAATCAAATGGGACCACACAGAGAAAAGAAAATCCTTTATCACATCACATGCGCTACAGAAAGACAGTCAGAGTTCTTGCAATAGAAGAGATTTGGGGTTTTAAATTCTTTACAGCGCTGTTCTTGTTGACAGGCTATATGAGTCTATACCTTGAAAGTTTGCTGCTTCAGTTTTACTTCCAATAAAAGGCTTACAAGCCTGTCTATCTATTTTTCTGCCACCAAAATCAGCCACTTTGAGGATTTTTTTCCTTTTATAGATGCTTTTTGTCCTCACAGTTATAGCAATAATTTTATATTATTCCAGTGCTCGTACCCTAGAGATACTTACATTTTCTGGATCATCACTCAAACTGCTTGCAGATCACAAGTCTAACATGGGAAGTTCCCAATAGTCTCAACCACACATTGGCACAGTCTACAGCATTCAAGATGCTGTAGGCATGTTTCAGGTGAGACCAGCCTTAGATGATTTCCTCTGAGTGTAATTCTCCAAGACTGCAGAACTGGTTTTCCTCTGGTGAAAAGTGAACGCAAAAAGTGTGCCTCAAAACAAAATGACAACAAAAAAAGCTATGGTCAGCCAGAATGATGGAATCCCATCAACATCACTCACATCACAAAACAAGAAGCATTCCACAAATTTATCTAAGATGTGTAGTGCTAAACTTGTATCTTCCCACCGTGATCATCATTAAACGCTATTACAATACTATTTTGAGTCTGTAACCAGATGAGGACCCCAGGGTGTACTACCTGGCATACATACTAATAGTAAGATACTGCAGCTGAAGAATTTTGCAATCTAAATCAGAAGAAGAAAAAAAACCACACAAAAATCAAACAAAACCCCCTATCAAGTTCTCTTTTAGTAAAAAGTTGAACACATAGGCAATTCAAGGCAGGGTCAGGAAGCAAAGAAAGCTGATCCTAGGCAAGGATTTATCTCCATATGCATCCTTCTCTGTCCTCATCCCTCTTTGCTCATTATTTCTGTCTTTTTTTTTTCTTTATTAATATCATAAGACTCATTCCAATATATTTATTTAACCATCTAATTCCTATTCGGAGCATAACGCTCTATCATCAGTGCGAAGCTAATCACTTAACTAGAAGTGGTCTACAGACTTTGCAGAATGGGTACAAGTTATCTGATGATGGGATATTTCTTCAAGATTTTTTGGGGTTTTTTTTGTAACAGTGCCAGTGTGTCTTGGATGTCAAGGTACTAAAATACTGAACAATAATTAAACAATTTTTATGCTGGATAAAAAAAATCATGAAGGCAAAGTGACGAGCGTTAACAGCACAGGTTGTGAAGATACACATCTGCTTTATTACAAGTTACACATAACCAGCCTTAGAACCCTTAAAAAAAAGTAACACTGCAAACACCATTACTTATTACAAAGGTATGTTATGCATTCACTTTGGAGAAAAAAAAAAAAGTATGATTCAATGCCATACTGGAAAGCACCAAAAGGCTGAACCAGACCCAGTTCGGTGCTTGCAGTACAGCTCTTCTTTTACTGCCTAGAGTATTTCTTGTTGGCAGATGTTACTTTCACAAACTGTCACCATGTATTTTGGCTGTGAGGAGAAAGGGGCCGATTTGATGTGCATTCATGGACACATACACTGCTAAAATATGCAGAGATCCAAATCCCCACATAATACAGCACATAATAGAGCGCCAGACAGCACCTCTTGGGAACATTTGGCTTACACAGGAAAATACATTCTCTCAGAGGATGGTTTTTGGGATTTTGGGTATGGGGTTTTTTTATTTACATTTTTTGCTTTGTTTATCACTGACCATTCAGGGTCTCCATAAGGCCACAAGATGTTGGAAAAAAAAAATCAGCTTGAAAAGAAGAAAGAGAAGTTGCAATGACCAGGTTTGGCAGGACAAGCACCCATCCAAATGGAAGAGGTGCCTGGCAGAGGACCCTGCCAATGAGGTAGAGCAGAAAGGTGTGCCTGAGGTCCTCTCTACTGCAGATAGCCTCTGTACAGGTAGGGGGAAATAGGACAAGCAGCAGTGGGAGTGTAGAGAGGGGCAGAAGAAAGGCATCCCTTGGGAGCAGAGAGCCCTGAGCCACAGCTGGAGCACAGCTGGCTCAGTGCTCTGACAAAAACCCACACCAAGAGGGGGAAGGAGACATATAAAAGGAGCCTTTTGGCAGCAGCCTGAAGTTCCATCATCTCTACTGTCTTGTCAAATTTGAACTTCTCCTTAGAGTCAGAAAAATATAAACGCATCCACACTATGACTGGGCATCAAAAGCAGGTGCCTCCCATCACATGGGGGAAGAGACTCATCCCCCAAGCATGGCCCAGTGTACTAAAAGGAGACCCAGTAAACAGATCTTTTGTTTTGCTGTTTTTTAACCTCATGCTGGGTATTACTGGGGCAGCCCACGTTCCTCCAACTGTGCAAATTTCCTCCGTTAAATGTAAGAAAGTATTATCATCTTTCACAGACATAAAAAGGCTAGAGGCTATATTTTCAACATTATTTCAAAGAGGTATATAAAAGCACCAAGTGGGATTTTCAAATGCCTGTAGGTACTTAAGACTACTGATGATTATGCAGAAAGGGGAAGCAAGGAAAAAAGAAAAATAATAGTACTATAAATCTTCAACTAATGATTTGAATCAGTTGTGGTGGATTTGAAGCATATGGAAGAAATGGATCTACCAGCTGACCACTGTAATTGTCTCCTCAGGGGAGCAGCAGAAATATTTTGAATACATAGATACCTATCCACACACATAAACAGACACACATGCCCCTTTCAGTCACATTAAATTGGACAACCTACAACATAACATGAAAAACACTCAGATCAGTTGTCTCATGATTGGAGGCGGGGAAGGAGGAACAAAAGGCACAAAACCCACACACACAACACAAACATTTCATTTCTAAAAATTGAAAAGTTGTCACATTCAGCTGTCCTGACCACTTGAGTTTAGACAGCAGGAACTCCCATGTTCTGCTTCATGATTTAAGCGCTGATTGAAAGTCAAACATTGGGTGTAGGTATCATAGGCAAGGGTAGCACAATCCAATCTCTTGCTTTAAGCGAAGAAGCTAGGAAATCTCCAAGCAGCTCAACACGATGCTAGTGCAGGACTTGTCTCCTTTGTACCATCTGAATTTATAATGGTCAAACTGAAAAGGAAGCGTGGTTGTGCAAGGCAAGTCTGATAGAGGTGGGTGGGCTGGGAGGAAGAGAGCTAAGATGCTGGAACCAAACAACAGATCTCAGACAGCTTTCAGGTTCTCGAAGGCATCTTAGTTTAGCTGGAAAAGTCCCATTTATGTTGGATTCCAGTTTCTAGAATGCAAAATGAACCATTGTACCCAACACTCCTGTTTTTCACAGTGGACATGAAGCTGAATCCAAAGCACTGCAGCTGAGGGCCACTTTAACTGCTGAGAGTCCTGGTCCACAGCAGAAAGTCTCTCCAGGCAACTCTGTAACAGTTTTAATTGCTCCTAATTTACAATTATTTAATCATTTCTGTTTTCCAAATAAGAACACCACAAAATTTTTGAAGGCTGAAAAGAAATATGCCACTCTACTTTGATAACATACTTCTTTCTGACAGTCCTACTGTTGACAGTAATCCTTTCTCGTAGTTTTCATTAAAATGAGTTTCTTTGTAACCAGAGCAAAAAAAGTCTGTTAGCACTTCACAGCAACACAGTTCACACAGGATTTGCTTTTCTTATGCCCCAACAGAAGTTACTTTGGGAGCCGAGGGAGTTGTAAATACCTCAGGATGCAAAGTGCCCTGGATGCCGTGGAGGGGGACCGTCCTCCCACCCAGGGAAGTGCTCCCCATCTGCCATGACTTACTGGTGTTTAGGAGGCCAGTACAACCAACCCTGAATAATGTATTTATGATACCTAAAGAAGAACAAAAGATGTGCTAATAAGAAATCAGCTCATTGTCATCTCATTTTCTCCACATATTCAGTTATTTGCCACTTGCTTATGTCTTCTGACTGACAACAGCCATGCCAGCTGCTAGCTGAATGGGAGCTTTCCAGCGACACCTAAATAGACTGTTTGTCTTCATCAGGGCTTTGTACAAATTCATTCAGCAAGGACTTGCAGACTGTCATTGGGCAGGTCCAGTCTTTCAAGTTCTGCTGCCACAGTCCAAGATGTTTGCTTTAGCGGACTTTCCCCCTCTTTTGTTAGTTTGGCACAGGAGAACCGGTTTCTATTACCCTACAGGGATTTTTTTGTCTGTTTATTTTGTTTTCTGTTGTGTCCCATCACTGTGGTGTCCAAGCACGCTTTCACATTGCACTGCAAGGGGAGAGGGGAAAATACATACATGCTACATCTTTGGGGTAGAATTCATTGTATTCATTTGCTTTCCACTTTTCTTGCATAAAACAATTTAATAATGAATACGTAACAACTAGATGATTGAACACCGAGTAAGAGACTTGGCCTGACCTTTGATTTTCCTGCATCAAGAGACTGATGAGATGACACTATAGTAAGCGGATAAAAATGGCACATAACCTCAGTAGCTGAAGCTGAATGAAAATGATTTTTCAGATGGGGGCAAGATTATCGTTGTATTTCAAGAGAAATATCCTTGTCTTTCAGCATGCTTGGGAAAGGGCACGCAAAGCTAGAGTCAGGCTTTAGATGCAAGCCATGGATATTCAGGAGAAGCTGCAGTTGTTTTCTCTGTGTTCTAATTCTTCAAAGAAAAGCTTTTTTATTAAATAATAATAAAAAAATCCCCAACAGCAATAGCAGATCCTTCTTCTACTTGTTCTCCTTCTAAGAAGGGATCCCTCACTCCTACGCAAAGCATGGTACTCTGGCATCAAGCTTTTAGCTACAAATTACCACCTTCTCCAACTATTCATCATAGGGAATATATGCTAACTGTAGCATATATGTTACGCATTTCACTTTCAGATGTTTCTTCTCAAAAGAGTTCCTCAACACCAGAGTTCCAAAGCATTACCAAGAGAAAACAGCCCTCCAGGACATGACCACAATCTGCTATTGTGCTGTACACCTACACAAGGCACCAGGGGTTTGCAAGAGAACCATGCAAGAGGTGCTCAAAGACTGTTGCTAGCAGTATTAAAAAAAAAAATAAAAAAAAAAATTAAAACTTTGCTACCCCTAACTTAAAACTGTAGGACTAGGGCACTAAGTCCCCTAGTTGTCAGAGACAAGCACACTATATAGATAGAACAACCATTATTTTAAAGTTAGTGTTATCTACTGTATTCCAATATATCTATTATAGGAATCTACTGGAGGAATGCTCTAGGGTAACTTCTAACTTGGACACTAACTCATGATCAGTCCTTGAATTCATCCTTAAATGTCTTCTTGCTAACATTTTATTGCAAATCCTATGATATCTGGAGTTTATTGGGGAGTGAAAATTTATATCAGAATATCTACAAGAACATTTCAGCCTTCATTTAGTTTTGATTAAAAAAGTTACCTCTAGCTTTACTACTATATGGTTCTGAAGAGAAGTTTGAAAGTATCGAAGTGTGCTCAGAGTCAGAGGTAAGCAGAAAAAGAACACAGATATTACTTTAGGTCACATTTTTGATGAGGGTCTGCATAAACAACATTTCATCAATAAA
This sequence comes from Psophia crepitans, assembly GCA_013399095.1. NCBI lineage: Eukaryota > Metazoa > Chordata > Aves > Gruiformes > Psophiidae > Psophia > Psophia crepitans. The sequence goes on from VWZZ01005924.1 coordinate 192,684, forward strand.
GAGGATAACGTTTAAAACATTTCTGTAACTTACTGTCACTTTGAAGGACAGAAAATTCAGTAGAATGAAAGAAATCTAGAGACTATTCTAAAAGACAACAAACACCAACTAGTTCTCTGAAGAAACAGGGAAACAGTGAGGTCCTTCTTAATAAATGACAGTATTTATTGGCAAAGGTAGATTTTCCAGAAGAACAAAAGTATTCCAAGAGTTCTCACACATAGTTTAAGAAAAAAAAAATAATTTTTAAAAAGGTTTAGAACGCTTTTTTATTGGACTTTCAGAGAGCATAGTCTGAAGTATTCTCTCTCTTTAGTCTCATTAAAAGTACACCAAATAAATACATTTACCAACAGAAAAGCCTTCAACAAGTAAAGACTGACAGGTTGCAACAGGAGTTTTTAGGTGTGTAAGTCTCCGTATCCATTAACATGTGCATCCAAAAGCTCTGGATAGATGTTGTCAATGCTAAGTATAATGTCTTATTAGCATTTTATTTCAAATCACTTAGCCTAATTTAATAATTAATCTGACATGCAATAAATCAAATGCAGAAATAATTGCACTTCTGAAAGGCAAAAAAAATAACATCTTGTCAATGGAGGAGATAAGATATGTATGCACTGGATGCACGAAACTCCTTAGAAAAACAGCAATGAATTATGTCTATGTGAAAATTAAAGCTACGTTGGTATTTTTATTTTTGCAATTCATTCAAATTTTTGTTCTGACAAATAAAAGGCTTTGGGTTAAAAGCAGAACATTTTGTTTAACTGCAGGACAACTTCAACATGGATAGCAGCAATGCAAGCTTCTACGCTTTTCCTAAGCTATGGCCTACTCTCTCTTGGAGACACTGCTCTGGAAATCAGTTTTCCATGTTTCTCATTTGGTGCATGAGCTAACTTTAAAAAAATATCACTTACACATGTTTTTATTTTTAGCACAGTTTCAAATGCCTTTATTTCATCATCAGAAGGTATAAGCAGTGAAAGCATGAGTTTTTTGTTGCTGCTTAGCAATATCAGACCAGACATGTCAACCTGTCACTGTTTTAGTCTCATGCTAGATGAAGTTGCTACATGCTGGTTTCCCTAAAGATGACCACTCCTTCTCTACTAGATGCAAATTGCAGAACTCAAGCTTTCACTACGTAACCAGAACCTAAGGAACCTTAAAATTATCTCCTATGATTATTAAGCTCTGCAGTTGTATCACAGCACGTGAAATCACAGAAGAAACAGGAACCACTTCCTTCAATCACAAATGAAGATCATGCTTTCTCCTAGAGGAGATCCTCTATTGCACTGTCTCCCAAATCTCTCTTGGTCAGGCTCATCTCTTCTGGGAGAAAGCACAGAATCTTAGGAAGATCTTTGCACACATCAGGTCTTTCCATTGAAAGGAAATGGATTATCCAGAGAAATGTAAAAACTGAAAAGTTCTGTTTGGGATTCATTTTATTAAGTAATCTGGGTAGGTTTTGACAACTTATGTAATGAAAAGTCTACATATTTATACCATATTTGCAAAAAACATACATCTGGTCTTGGACCATAAAACGGATGCACCACTTCTACCACACAACCTGCAGAATGAAAAATCTCTGTTGAAAAGATTCCAGGTACTACCTAAAAGTTAAAAAAAAAAAAAAAAAAGAAATCACAGCTCAAAAGACTTGCCACTCTATTTAGCTCCTTTGGACCACAAACACCCTATTACTGGAGCAGTAGCTTTTGGTTTGCGGTGGTGAGTTGTTTTTTTTCTTGTAGTCTTTGATGTTTTATAACATCAAGAGTCTTTATAGACAACAAGTCTTTATAGACTTCTTCCATCAGGAAGTAAAGAAGAATCCATTAATTTTCACCTTATTTTGTTAAAGTTAGGAGAAGATAAAGCGGAAGACCGTAAAGGTCCTTCATGTCTTCTCATACTGTCTAGGTATTGACTTATAGATTGACCTTAGTTCTTTAGCAGAATATCCATGAAAGAAAAATGCTTCTTTTACTTATTCTTCTTCAATACCTTCATTTAAACAGGACAGACAATTGCAGGCTACATTTTCAGTACTTTTAGAGCAATATCATCTTCCTTAAAGAACGGCAAAAAGAAAATGATTTGCTGGCTGTTAAAGAATATTAGGTTTTATCATTCATTACTTATTCTTTATCTCTTGGATTTCCCTGTCCCTTTTTTACCAGAAAAGTACATTTTAAAAACTGTTTTCATTTACAACATTATAAATAATACATCTACTTTCCCATTATCTTTCTTCTCAGAAGAATTTCAGTAAGGATACTCCAAGGACTGAGTCTTGGTTACTGGAACACATTGTTAGTTCATTCTAATTTTTGTCAGCTACTTCTAGAAATAATTAACTATTATATACCTCTCTGTTCCCTGCTGGCTAAAAATTAGCTTCTAAACACACAAACAAAACCCACACTTGAATATGAGACAAAGTTTACTGCTCTGACAGTTCTGGGATGCTAACGGACACAAGCTAACACCCAGTGTGTCTTCCTGTTCCAAGTGGGATGCAGCACATGAGGCCTAGCAGGCACATAATTCTTTAATTTAAAAAAAAA
>VWZZ01005924.1:195295-213105 GCA_013399095.1 Psophia crepitans
AAAAAAAGACTGTTGGTCTAAACAGCAGGAAACAAGGAAGGGAATGGAGAACTTGAGAAATTGCAACAGATTCAAGATCTGCAATCTGTTTGCTATTTCTGATGCGAGTAGAAAAAAGAGTCACTAACTTCTTTGCAAAAAACCCACAAGGTTTGACATCTGCAGGTATTGTCCAGCTTTAGAATAGTTTGCCCAGGAAGGATATGGAATTTGTACCCTCCAAGGTTTCAAAGAACACAAACAATAACCATGCTGTTGCAAAGACTTAAACAGAACTATAACTTTCACAGGTTATTTTCTTTGAAGTCAATGAGAATATTTGCACATGAAAGTTGAAATATCCTTAAGTTAATAGTCTCTACTCTCCCAAGCCATGCCCAGAGCAGGAAAAAAAAAAAAAACCAAAACCAGAAAATCAGCAGTCCTAAACATTTAAAACAAACAAACAAACCAAAAAAAAAAACCCAAACCCAAACAAAAAACCACAACCAAATCCGTTACCATTTACTTACATGAACATGTTGTAATCTGTTTCAGCAGAAGGAGAGAGAGAAAAATCAACAACTTCATTAGTAACAACTTCTAATAATTTTACTTTATTTTTCAGAAGTCCTACTTTCAGAGGAACAGAACAGCTGGCCTCATGCCTCAGTGATGATGACAAAAACCCAGAGAAAACCCACTCAAAAATACTGAGGTAGTTGTTGCAAGAAAAATATCCATTTACAAAAATACTACAAGGATTTTAGTGCTGAAGCAGAGACATCAGTGAAGCTCTTGTAAGAACCCTTCTAAAGCTTAAACTGATATGAATAGGCAATTTATCAAACAACTCTCATCACAGAAGCAAAATGCTTTCTATAACCAGCATAAGGACTCTAGAAAAATCATTTTGGTTCTTAACAAGGTTAAAATTCTCTAAAAATATTTTAAGATAGGTAGGTGAACTGGGAGAACAAGAAAAAAACCACCCCCAATTATTTCAGCAAATATATCTGGCCAAAAACATGTAAATAAAAAAGTAAATCTCTGGATGCCCCAGCAGAAAAGAGGGTGTCAGAAGGAAAGGGTCAACATTCAGGATCTAGGAAAATTTAGTATCAGAAGCTGTAGTGATAGCAGGCTTAGTAACCTCAAAGTTTAGGTGCTTGCCTTCCCCCTTCCCAGTTCTGTAATTGTACAGGCTCCTCCATGAGATGATAAAGAGTAAATTTATCTAGCAAAAGAGTTATTTCCTTTTCTCTTCATCTATGCATCATATTATCATTTGCACCCAGACAATGATCTTCTGGAGCATCACATCATGATGATTCGAACAATACCAAGATTATATTTATATGAACGCTTTGAAAACTAAGCTGTGTTGACTTTCACTGCTCAACTGGAAGCAGGAGCACATTGCACTGACTAAAACTACCAAGAACTCATTAGCCCTATAATTATAAGGAAAGCAAGAAAATACAACTGCTACTGCTCCTAAATTCTTAGGCTATTTACTGGGTTGCACTGTTCAATACCTAGAAAGTTTGATAAGGGCAGTACATAAAATTATCATCTCATCCTTAGCTACTTTGCTCCATGTTATGAGTTACCATCCCGCTGAGATAGCACTACATATTGTCCAAGTAAGGCTATATTTATTACATATCCACAAGTAAATGCTTCAGCGCGATAGCATTTTGTTGTATGTCAATGAAGCTGAATACGCTTTTCCAAGCAAGTTGTATTTCCTACAATTGCTTTTCATAGGGGTTTTTTTTCCTACTGCTTCTGTGAATGCCATCCCACCTAATGCAATGCCAAGTCATTCTAGTTGCCAGCCACAGCTGCACTCCCAGCACCATCCCCTAAGCAAAAACAGCTTTACAAACGCTGCAATGCTGCTTTCTCATTGCTTTCTGTGGTAGAAGAGTTGTGATAGACTGTGGGCAAAACTCTACTTTCTGCCAAAATAAGAGCTCCAAATCCCTGACAGTGTTTAGCATGACATTGCCTGATGGTACCCACCCGAAACCTGCTTCTTCCACACTACCGTACACTGTGCTAAACTGCGCCTTCAGACAAAGTTTCTGCAGCCGTCCTTTTGCTTAGCTGTCAGGTGCTGTTATCTGATGTCCTAGACCTAACAACACATCTGACTTAATGAAGAATTAAGTTGATTAACTAGTTGTTATTACCAGCAGACACACATTAGTAAGCAGGGTAATGCAGAGGAATCTCCGGGGGAGTAGATGCTATGGACCCTTTCCTAATACAAGGAGTGCTGTCAATAGCTTGAGTGCTTCACTGGGTGGTATCTGCACGTCAAGAAGTTGGGAACAGTGTCACAGCTTTTCTGTGATCTGTTGCTCCACACCAGCATGCCTATCTGAGCAGTTACTCAGTGTAAGAACCTTCATTTGCCCTTTCCTTCAGCGTGCAGGTCATTTTCTTGCAGGCAGGCAGGATTATTTAGCTATTATGTGTGGCAAGATGATTGAAAGCCTAGGAGACCTACTTTTAGCAGGTCAGCCCCAGTGTTGCAAGGGGTGCCCATAGGGATTCACATGCAAATAGCTTTAGAAATGACTGATGGGGATGAAGAGGGGGAGGAAGGAATTGCTGTTGACACAGCAAGGTCCCACATAACCATGAGAATAAAGACAGCAAAAGAATTATACACATTTAGACCTCAGCATTATTCATACCCATCACCTCTCACTATTGCAGGAAAGCAAACCACAATGAGTGATTCAGCAACACCGGCCTTCTATGCACAGGCTCTCCTGCTGAATGCAAATGCAACAAACAATGAGTAATTTCAGTTCAGCTTTGTGCTTATTCTCCTTGGGAGAGAAACTGGTTGTTCCACTCACACAGCATAAATGAAATATTTGCTTCAGTTCAGCGCTTAGGAGTGCAACCAAAATTCTTCGATTATTCTGCTCTTGCTACAGCTGCTGTTCACAGCTACAGTGACACAGGGATGAACAAGCAAGAGATGCTGTTTTGAAGAGACAACCACTTAAAGAACATAATTTCAGCCAATTTTCTTTACTTACAACATACATCCCTTGGAATCTGTTGAGGAATATCATTAACAAGCGTTAAAACTTTATGAAAAACCTTGACCACAGATATAGTGGGGGATTTCCTGGCCTTTTGGCTGATTTAATAAATACCTGTGGTGGGAACAAGCGACACGTTTGCTGTCGAATGCCTGTAAGGAGCACAGGACATTGAATTGGAACCTGGCGCAAAGCAGCCGAACAAAAGGCAAGGACTGGTGGGGCATCCTAAACTCAAGATAACATTTACACTCGTTCCCACAGCAGTATATGATTAAATAATCCACATTGGTAACATTATCAATCATTTGAAGTCTTTAGAAAGAGACATAAAGCATTAATTAAAACATCACCACTCTATCTCGGCCAGGAGAACAGAGATGGCTGTCAGAAATACAGGGTGACGTTTTCCAGATGAACTTAATGGTCTGATTGGTGGTCACACCTCTGAGCCCCTTCTGCATCCCACAGGAAAGTCTAGTGTACTTTTGTTTGTTTACTTTTATGTAGGAGTCAAAGAGCTGTTAGGGAATTTAGTTACTCTCTAGTATTTTGCTTCTTCCTCTGCCATCTTGATTGAGCAGCTGTTCATGTTAAACCAGAGGGACACTACAATAAAATTCAGCATTGGCAGGGGCGGGGGGGTGTGCAGGAAAACCAAGTGAGAAGTATGGAAGAGGGATGTGGAAAGGACAGAATGAAGTTAATTAGCATTTGTATATTCAGAATGGAAGCTATAAGTATATTATAATTATACACTAAGCGTATATTTCCAGTTTACAGCTCTAGTAAAGGTTCATCAAAATTCTGTCTGATCTGTTAGACTCCATTTCTACTGCAACAAAATTTCATGTAGGAAATTTAGAAAAGAACAAAAGCAGAGGTAGGAAAAAAATCCAACTGCCATATTTGATTAGGAAAAAAAATAATGCCGTAGGCAGATATAGTATCAGTTTTCAAACTAAAAGATGACAGCAAGCAATTATTTTTCATGGCCGCTAGGAACAGGAAAACAAGAACTTTAGCTTAATTTGCAATAACTAACACTCAGCTTAAATACTGAAGGAAATGCTGAAGGCACTGAAAAAGATGAAACACAAAGTTAGACTAGCTAGGGAGACTGGAAGATCGTCCCTGAAGGTTTTCAAGAACAGACACTAGCAGAACATGTATTAGGGAGGGCTGAGTACACTTGACCTCATATCAGCACACAGGCACAGATTAACTGGTCCCTGCAATTCCTCCCAGCCCACAGCTCCCGACTTTGTATAAGAACAGACAATAGAAACTATCTTATCTGAAGAACAAAGCAAGTTTCTGTTCCTTCTTTTTCTTTAAGGGAACACAATATGCCTGTCTCCACAATCAAGTGATCTTTTAAAGCAGTCCCCAAACTATGACTATTTTCAACACTGTTGCTGAAGAAGGGAATGGAAATTCCTGCTATGATTTGAAGTCGTATTTTCTGCCAGACACTCCTACTCATTAATCAAAATAAGAGCTTCAGTGCACACTCAAACTTTCTACAGTGATGTAAGTGTGGCCCTGCTAGGCAGAAGATACAGTTGGTGATGTGTTTTCAGTTGGGTTAGCAGCAGGGAAGTCATTACTCTGACAGGGAGGACTCTGCTCTGACCCAAAAGGCATCAGCTGTTCCAGCCTTAAAGAGTAGAGAGGTCAATGACCTGGTAGGAAGAGTGCTAAAACAAATGTCATGAGTAATTAATTGATCAAGAAATTTACAACAGGAGCATGAAGAATGTTGAATATACACTCAAAATATCCTGTTCCCATGTGATGGAGGATATGCAAACTCTTAATCAAGAGCCCCCTTCAACAAGGCAAGTTTTAGGATGAAGCATTTCTACTTCTCACAAGTATCCTCAAAAACTTTGTAGATCAATGGAATAGAGAAAAAAAAATTATCCATTAGAAATAGGGAAAGGATTATTTCGATTCTGCACACCTCTCTCTAGCCCATCTCTGTTGTCAGTACTCTGGATGTATAAGGTTTTTGTTTTTAACTATAAGCCTCAGGTGGTGAGGGATGCTTTCAGAGATGGGTAAACAGAATTCCATTCTTCAGGAAGCAGTCACTTCTCCTTACAGGGCTCTGGATCATTCAAGTACCCAGCCCTGTAATTAATGGGGAAAGAGAGGGGTGAAAGACTATCCCTCCCACCCAAGCCAGTCTAGGAACTGATAACTCCCGATGCCTGCACTGAGCGAGGGTTTCTGTTGACAGGTATTAGTCAGGAACTCCTTGGCATTCAGACATGACTGAGGAGCATGCCTGAACTCGAACAGAGGGTTGCCAACAGTAAGCTGGCAATTCAGGATTAATTTATTTACATCTACACCTCTCTGGAAGCAAATAAAAGATTACTACTTCAGGGAACACTGCTTCACTTGAAATAGGCAGACCCTCTTTATGCAAAGAAGCTTGCAAGGCTACACAGGAAAAATAAAAGAAAGGATCCACATTCCTTTATTTGTAATCATTGCTGGCACAGTAAAGACAAAAACCCAAAACCACAAAACCCAGAATAACAGTTGGATGGTCTTCTGAGTCTGAACTGCTGCCAGTTACTACATTTTTAATTAATTGGCAGAGTTTCACATAGTCGCTATGCAAGCCATGCTCAATTTCACACACAGGTCTTATGCGAGACCTCTGGCTCTACAGCCCCTCACACTTGACACTCGACTTCCAGCAGCAATCCAGATGCCTGAATGAGCTAGTACAGCCAAAATATTGCTTCTGATCATTTAGAAGAAAGCACCTTTTGAACAGAGCTGCCAAGGACAAGACTCAAACACTGCTTCTGAAATAAAGCGCTGTTGCATTTCTGGCACAGGGTACGGCAACAAGCTGTGGGCTTTTGCTTTGGTCCCAGCCACAGCGCAGCCGCAAGGCTGGGGGCACAAGGCAGTCAGCCCCCAGCACGCCCTGCTGCACTTTGTGCAGGGTTGTTTACACCCGGCATGCCGGCTCTGATGATTTCGCAGCAAGCTGAGGAATGTACAGTATTTTCCTTTAAGCCTCAGCTCCTACACATGGTGGGGGAAAAACCCCATTCAAGTTAGGGAGGTGCACTGAAACAATGCGAAACTCTGGTCTCCAACAGTACAATTACAAGACAAAAGCCAAGCCTTGCACTAATTATATGTTCACCTAACTCAGGAAGCTGGAGCTTTAAGGACAAAATCCAAGCAGCCCATGACTCAGGGGTACAAGCATCTGCCACCTGCACTCCCCAGAGCAAGAGCCAGCCTTCCTTAGCACCCTGTGCTTTAATTGTTCCTGTCCCTTCACATTAAACGCCAAAATGTTCTGCTCATGAACCGTCAGAGGAAAGCTTAACCTAAGCTAAATGATATAAAAAATGAAAAGGTGCATTTGTTTGCTAGGCTAATTCAGGTGCTTGCCCAACACTGGGCCATTCCTTGCTGTGGGCTTTACAGTATCTCATTCCTAAACTTGCGAAATGTTATTTCTGTTAGCAGAGAACAGCATCTAGCAAGAATGATAACACCTCACGCAGGAGATAAGTAGCTCTCCTGACAGGCCAACTAACACAAAAGCAAGTAATAAATTAGCTGCAAAACAGAGTCCCTCTGGATGCAGTGCCAGAGCACATTTGCTTTGTAATTTATTTTGCTAATACATACAGAATTATTCAACCTTCGAGACTAAGAAGTGAGGTTATTCGTTTGCAACCGACTTCTCATTACACCTGTCTTGATTTTCTTTTCATAAAACAAAGATCCTGACGTCTTAATTCGTTAATTCTCACTCAAGTATCTCACGGCAGCAACCTGCAAAGCACGGTCAGGTACAGAGCCTATGGATCCTGTATCAACACCTGGAATGGGAGAAAGCAAGGGCAGCTCAGACTGCATGTTTTTGTGAAATCCATAACTCAGTTTCTGTGGACACAAAAAAAAAGAAACTGATATCTTTGGTCACAGTTCCTCTATATTCTCCCCTGTGTTCTTGAGCTGCAGAGCAGAAAGGAAGGGGGAAAAAAAATGCTCCAAGCTACCACTCCAGCACCTTGATAAAAGGGAGTAAACCAATATAAGGGAAATAGAAAGCAAACATGATTCAATGAAGTTTGCAAAAACTTTTCAGTTTCAGCCTCTAAGGTTTGTTTGTTTGCATTCATATTTTATAAATAATTGGCAGAGTAAGTTTGCCAATGTGGACATTCAGAGTATATTAAAAGCAACCATTGAAGTTCATTCATGAGAAGCAAATTTTGACGCAGGAAACCTAACATGTATAAGATTTCTTATAGTTACCTAATCCAAAACTGAAGTCACGGACTACATGAACAGCCCTGCTGAAAAGGACAATGCAAGAAAAAAAGTGAAGCATTTTTCAGCAATATTATCTAACACTGAACACTTTTGACCAGCTACCCATGTGATTTATGTATCTGATCATAACAGCTCAGCTTTCAAATATCAAAGGCTTTCAGCTCTTTCCTAGTGAAGCAGCGGTAGGCCAAGGCCTTTTCTATAAAGTCACAGAAGACACCTTTGAGAATTGATGATCTTTTTCTGGAAAGCTGCTCAGGGAGCTATCTCAAAGGAGGAGGCCCACACTTTGATGCTTGCAGCCTGGGCTCCATGCAGCCAGAAGCAGATCAAAACCAGTAACAACAAGAGGACTCCTGGAGGTACTAGTTGTTGTGGTCTGGGGCCAGGCCACCCACAGGAGCATTTTTAAGGGCCACGTGGGAGAGATACGAGACAGAAGTAGAAACAGGACACTGCAGCACAGCCCTGCTCAGGCCAGGATTTTCATCTGTATATCCCTTACCCCCTCTCCCTTTCCCTGTGTAAGAAATGGAAAGCAGGGTCAGGCAAGCGAGCTCTCTCCTCACTGCACAGAACACTACAAGAGGTAGCACGCCATCAGGCAGCTCCAGCACAGGGCAGACAGAAAGGGGATGAGATACAGGGGCCGTATCGGGAAGCTCACACAACTGCACTGTCCAAAAATTGCCACCCACAGAGTACTTCAGTCACACCAGCACTTCTTGCTGCCACCAGTTCATCAGCAGGACGTTTGCCTGAAACATCAGGAAGGCTTTTACCAAAATCTCCGCTGGAGCAGCACTATCAGCAGGGACCACACAAAGGGAGCACGCCGACCTCCAAACCTTCAGTACTGTCACCCTGACACTACGGTCCTACTCGGGCAAGTCAGCTACACAAAGGTTGTGGCTTGCTGGGAGAAGAAGTGGGGCTTGTTTACAACTTGTTTTTTTAAAAAAATAAACAGCTTCCTATCAATGTTAAATTGAAAGCAAGTTTCTATGGTGAGGGCTGCTCTGAAAAAAAACCAAATTCTTTATCAAAAGAAAACATTCTTCGGGCACACCCGAAGACATTACAGAACCCAACCCTACTTACCTCTACAGATATTGCAAGAAGCTAAACTCAAAAATAGAAAGCATAGCTCTATGAAGAGAAAGCTGTGGATTAGAGATACCTCCTTGCAGTTTATTAGGGCTATGGGTAAGAATATCATTCACTCTCTTTGAGGTTTCCAGGTAGCAGAAAACCACTGAAGCTATGCAAATAATTTTGGAGCTGCTCTTGGTATAAATTTATCCTTGTTGTAGAACTGCTATGTTTCAGCTTCTAATTCCATTCAGCTCTATTAATTAATTCACTTCAGAGACCCTGACTTTCCATAAGAAAATTAACCAAAGTCACTATGTATTCATATACTTGGTAACACGTATGCATATGTGAAATAATGCATGCTGAGATCGTGCCAAAAACGGAACCAATGGTTTGGAAATAGACAGGAGGATCTTTATCTTTCCATGTTGCAGTCAGTTCGGGACAGACTTGGAAAGACAGATACAGTTTTATATATCCATTGGCCTGTTTGTTCATTTTGCTCACTGAAATATGCACCAAAACTGATCTTTCAGAGGCTACAAGCACTGTCTTGATATTCACCCCCCCCAAAAAAATTTAAGATAAAAAACCCAAAACAAAACAACAAAAGCCCACCCACACCCAACCATTTTTTAGGAAAATCCAGGCCTGTTGACTAAAAGGTTTCCAATATAAAAGAATGTGAAATCACCAGGTACAGCTATCCAATATTAACCAAGACAGCTGGGTCTCGAGAACTACATCTCTCACCTCATAGGCTCATTCTTGCATTACATAAACACACAAAGGTAGTCAATTATAACTCAAATTATATCAACTGCCAAGAATTCAGCTATCTGTACTTTCCCTAAATTTACTTTTCTAGTTACTATACTAAGGAGGCAGACATGTAACCAAAAAACCCACAAAACCCCTTTGACCTTCAATCCTTTGGATTTGACACTGAAGAACACACTCTGCAAGCAGGTGTTGACTTTGGCAGACACATCCTTACCTCAAATAGACCATCTTCGGTCATGAGGAACACTTGCTTCACACCTGCATCAAGTGGGAGGCAGTGCCCTTAGGAAAGCAAATTGGGCAACAGGAGAATGTGAAAGAGGAATTAAGGAGCAGGGGTTTACATTAAGAGCAATGATTTTTCTCCCCCAGAGCTGCACAGAGTATTACTACAGGCTTTATATTTTCCCCTAGTTATCTGCCAGTGGCTACTGTCCATCTTGAAAATACACAGGAGAAAAGCAAGCAGACATATCCTAATATTAAGTCCTCATCCAAAACAAAAAGACACCTTGGGAGTAGGGACCAAGCAGAACAACAGATGGTGTGGGGCGTGGAAAGGCTGAGGGTTACAGCTTTCAGAGGCAGAAACTTGAGGAGAAAGAAGAGAGAAAAGAGGAAGAAAAAAGAAAATACCTGATTATTATTCAAGAGCACGAAACAGCAGCCAACTGTTTCTGAAGGCATCCATGGGACCATGAGCTCTCTAAAAGTGACAAGCGCTGCCCCAAGCCAGTAGTCATAAGATCTGACCAGATACTTATGCACTGATGGAAATGTCTGGAGCCCCTTCCCAGCTTGCAAGCAATTAACAAAACAAAACAGTTTAGTGGCAACAGCCTGCATCTGGAAGTAGTCTGCCTGACAGCACCCTCAACTTGTGGCACTAGGCCATACAGTACGGTCTTTGGGGGGCAAGCATACATCACTGTCCTCATAAATACCCACTGTCTGCTTTACAGAAGAAGACCACCATCGTTTGGGCTCTATCCTTACCTCTACTCCTCACTCTAATGAAAGAGAGATAACTTACTATATCCATAGGACTACAGAAAACTTTTTACAATACTCAAAGCTCCCTTTTGGGCAGATTTCCCACCACTAGACACATATAACCCATGGCTAGAGAAGAACACATTGTCACAACTGACAGAGTCTGATCTTCCCTTCTTACCCACTTACTATTTCAATCCTTTGGAATGAATCTTTAAAAAATATATATATATAATAATATAATGTGATATATATATATATATCTCTCACACTCCTGTTGCATACCGTACTGTTTACAGTGTGTCAAGCCACAAGAATCATAGAATGGTTTGGGCTGGAAGGGACCACAAGGATCATCTAGTTCCGATGAAGCTCATGTTGAGTATATGACAGTATAACTGGCTATAGTTTCAAATTTGTGGGTTAAATAACTTATCTATAACATCATAACAGCTGCAGAAAAGCAGAGTTACACTGACTAGGTATCATCCTTCTCAAACTAAATCCTGGTCATAGACAACTCTCTTTAAATAGTTGTCCCTTGATTGTGTTTTTGATGAAAAATTGAAAGCTGCTAATCTGTAGAGTAAATCTCCACAATTTCACTTTTAAAGATGCAAGATTTTGCAAACTTCAAATTCCAGAGTCTTTCCTCCCCACCTCCCCCCAGCAGGGATAGGTTTGAGTATCTGCCTGCACAACTGCACTACATATTAATAGCTGGCAGGGCTGGGTTCAAGAGCGGAGTATATTGGTGACCACATACCCAGAACAGGGATTTGTACTTCATTTTTTGTGCCTACACCTCCCACAGATACATTTTGTTATCATAGCAAGCTGGGTGTGTCCTTATTTTACTCAACATTAAGAGATAACAGTAAGATCCTTAGCTGGTCATAACTGATGCAGTTCTGAAGATTATCTTGAATAACGCTGCCAAGTTAAAGCTGTTTAAAAAGTTCTTAAAATCATAAAATAATGGTAAATATCTGGTCTGGTCCCTCTTAACATCAGCAAAAGTCCCTTGCTCACATTAGTCATTATAGAAATAGTTCCTACTGTGAAGACAGTAAGGAGACTTACCAGAGTACAGCAAGGGTTTAATTTTATGATCTAAGTTCAGCTGACTTTGAACACAAGTCTAAACGAGTTTTCTTGTCATAAACACTACACATCAAACCACCTCTTAAAGAACATCTGCCCAGATTTGCTGTTCCATGATGCTGGATTCCTGCTATGATCTGTACAGCAGTGCAATGCAGAAGAAAGCACAGCCCCACGCTTCCAACTACGTGCTCTCAGACAGGCTTTCGAGAGCACAGCTTACTGCTGCTATCTTGCATAATATACTTCTGGAAGGGAGCCAGCACTGCAGCTTGATGTGGATTTTTATTAACACACAGGTCTCAAACGAGAATCAAGCAAAACAAAATTAACTGGGTTTGTTACTGATTAGAATTTAAGAAAAAATCAGATCAAACTGTTACTAGGTTTTTGGGGGGGTATTTTTTACTATCAGATCCCAAACAGAAATTTATGATTGGACATACTGAAGAGTATCTGCTATTGAAAAAAACAAACAACAACTTTAAAGCCATTATACTATCAGTGAAGAGAATTTTTAGCTCCTCAAGCAGATAAGAGGCTAGAGAAACTTGTATTTTAAGAAACTGAAAACAGTTTTTACTCTCTAACTTTTGACAGTGCATTCTTGTTTATTAATGCAGGAAATCAGCTTCCAAATGCTTTAGATTTTTGTTGGAAGTCTTTAGACTCAGTTTATTGGGGTATCCAATACACCTGCCTAAGGACTCGTATTTAATCAGACTTTATGGGACATGTACCTTCCCAGAACAGCAACTAGAGGCAAGGCAGGAATAATCAAAGTGACTTGGCAAATGACTTGAGGACTTTCTGGCAAGATTATCTGAGGAGGGAAAAAAACACAAACAAAACAGAAAACAAGCAAACAGAACTCCAAAACCGTAAAAACAACTTTTCTGCAACAGAGCTTTGCAGTTTCTTTCCTTAGTAGTTCCACAACTGGCTGAAGTATATTCCTACAAAATGGACTGCTTCTTTTTATAGAGATTTTATTTTTTCACAGAACGTAATCAGGATTTCCAAGTTTTTCAAATCATAGCTCAAAAATTGATGTGTACCAGATGCAGAGGATGCAGCAGAGTTACCAATAACTCACCATGAGGAGTCTGTACATACCTAAAGGTTTTCTCTCTCTGACTTTGAGAGCCTCAGCCTTTTTTCTTTTTTTTTTTTTTTTTGAAAAAAAACCCCACATCCTATACTGTTAGGGCTAGCCTGCAGTTTGGCACTGGTGAGGAAACAATATACACCCTGTGCCAAGCATGTAACAAACTAGCTGCTGTAGTGACTCTTCATACAAGATTGTGTATGTGTTAGTATACGTGCGAGCATTCGGACCACGAACACGCTCATCTACTTCAAATTCAATTACTTGGTGACTTCACAAATAGCTGCAGTGCTTATCAGGCATTAATACTTCCTTATTCTTTCTTTAACATCTGCATCACAGCTTATAAAATAGCAAGCTGAGACAGTGAAAGCGAGAGTCACATAGGGTTGCAAAAGTCCCACTGGACTACTTAAGACTTCAGTCCCTGTCCCAAAGCATGGTTTGCTCAGCTTTAAGAGATCTGTCAAACATTTGAAATACCACAGGGGCTTTCCTAATTAACCCTTGGTTATATAATTATACATAATAAGCACCTGAAGGCTGAATTTCTCTTAATTCAGACACCTTCAGGGAGACCAAAATTCCATTTCTTTCTTCCCAGAGCTACTGGCGTGTACTGGATAATGACTTCTCTCATCAGACTCTTCTAGGACCTGCCAAGAGTGAACTGCTACTTTGCAATCCTAATAGGTCTTTCACAATAGCACGATGCAGCCACAGGGCCAGAGGAGAAACGAAATAAGAAATAGAAAGGACTGTTTATGAAGTAATTTGTTGGGGTTTTGTATTTGGGGTTTTTTTGAGGTATCCCCCACACATATAGACACAGAAGATAACATCCCTCATCCCTCTCCCAAGACCTCTGAATTTACTATCAATGCCTTTATAAGAAAGGAATGCATAGGAAAGAGTCCTGGAGCTATCTGTGCCACAGACTGGAACCAGCTAATTAAACCTGTTACAGGGTATGACCACACTTTTGAGTCTCTAAACTTAGTGTCTGATAGGATTTTACTTATTGCATTTTCAGCCACTGATCTCCCTAAAGAATATTTTTCTTTTGGCTGAAAGCTTTCCTGGCTAAAAAGAGCAGAAGAGGCTCTTTGGTTACAGCTGAAGACAAGGAGAGACCACTGATGGCCTCTAGAACAAGATGTCATCATTCCCAACCTCAGCGAGCAGCATCTCCATGAGACAAAGCCACCAGGCAGAGTAACCTGACAATGTTTCAGATACAAACAGCTCCGCTACTTGCTAAGAAAACTTCCTAACTAAAGACAAAGCCTCTGTTCTACTGAAAGTTAATCAAACATGTTTAGTGTTGCTGGACAGCAGCAAAAGTTACTTTTCCTATCATGATTAGGAAAAGCATTAGTACAATCAAGGTCGGTCATTAGGGTGGTAAAACAGCAGCAATTCCAAGAACTCAGGGATATCACTGCATGGAGACCAGTCAAAACTCGTTCGCTCTCACTGGATTAATGCCCGAGAGGAAAAGGATTGGGTTGCATGTCAGCAGCATGAGTAGCTGGAAGCAGCAAGGTACATTTTTAACAGTAACACTTTACATCCATTAAACACCTCATCCCAAACATCTTACAAAAGGAATAAAGAATTACCCTCACTTTGCAGAGGACGGCTCGGGAATGCACACTTGGTATAACTCACTGGGATGTCAGGCAGGGATCTGTTTGCACTGCATACCATGGGCTTCTGCCAGGCAGATGAAAGTTTTTTCAGTCCATGTGCCACACTGGGAAAAAAACAATGTCTGTGTGAGCATGTTAGGACAGCACCAAGCCCAACTTAGCAGAGAAAGCTTTTCACCATGACTTCTTAACCTCTGGTACGGCACTACCTCAGGTAACATGGTCACCTAGTTTTAAAACAAAGTGTACAGGCAGATATGGGCTCACATCTGCCTCTGCACCAGAGATTGGACAAAAAACCCCACCCCAAAACCAACAAAAAATCCAAACTGAGATTTGCAGCCTGACTCTATAGAAATTAATGAGAGTTTGGCTACCAACTTGACTACAGCCACGTGTTTACCACAGAGCTCTGACTTGCACTGGCACTACTCAAAGCCACTTCGTGGTATAATATGCAATGGGCAGAGACAATTTTGAGGATGCACAGCCTAGCCCGCACTGGAGCCTGAAAGTAACCTAGGTGTCAGTCCTCTAGCACAAAAAAAAAATAAATTTGAAGTGGCAAGGGTCCATCTCTGTCTGGTCAAAGATCAAACTTGTGCCTGCACTGTCATACCAGCAAGGCTATTTTGATTTTGAAAGCCAACTGGTGCTAAAATGGGAAAACCCACTCAGAATGCCAAGTGCAGAGCAAGTTTGAGTAAACATAACATACTCTGAGAGAAGAGCTTTCCGAGAGAAACGCTTCAGTAATTATCAAGGGAGGTAGATGTTCTGCTGGTCAGGAAGCCCAGCCCACTATTTAAAAAAAAATAGTCAGAAGTCCCTTAAACATAACAAAAGCCTGTTGTTGAAAGGCACTGCATAAAAATAAAATGACATCAGGTCATGGGGTGGGAGGAGTGGCTGCATCACCCGATCCCTACTAGGAATGCTCTTTCCTCAGAATTTGCAACTGTCTCACAGAAGATGACATTCAGATGAACTGCCCTTTATTTGACTATATTCTGATACAGTCTGAAGAATTCAAATTCATTTCTTCCTACACCCCTCTTCACATCATCAACATATTTTTGTTGTTGGATCACTACAATACCCCCCCCAAAAAAAAAAAAACCAAACTCAAACAACAACTGGTCAAGTTACATAAGGTTTTTGGCATCAGTGCTCGACTTTGATTTATACTGACCCCAGGGAAGAGCTCAAAGCTGCTCTAATGCAATTTACAAACTAGAACACAGTGCTGGTTGACCTGTTGTGTTAAGAGAGGCTGTACTCACAAAGAGAGTGTTATCTGTGAGGGAAGTATGGTGACACAGCACAAAACTAACACACACAGACATTGTTAATTGCAAGAACTTTCAGCTAAACTGCAGCAACATGACAATTATGTCCCTACTGGATCCACAATCTTTTTGAGTCATGCTTAGCTTCCCCCACTAAGAATGTGAGCAAAAGTATTTCTACCCCAATAAAGGGAGGGAATTAGATCATTATATACCTACAGAATCTTTCATACTCGAATTTGCTACAGATTGTAAAATCAAGCCCATGTTTTTAGGAGGCCGAGACAACACACACTGCTGCCGCTCCGTATCCTTGCCAAGGAGAGTGTTTATGATTCAGAGGGTGACAAAGCCTTTGTGTCTGAGCGCCGTGCGCATTTCAGGACGTGTGCTATTTGGAACAGCACGTTTCAGAGCAGTTCAGAGATGCCATGGTCCATCATGTCACCCTGAGTCACCTTGACATTTCTGAGATTATGCATCATTGAGATGATAGCCTCAGGGCTATAAACCTTCCTTTTAATACATTATTAATGATAATGGCTGTTACCGACTGGCTGCATAGTTCCAACACCTCCTTTTCCTTTCAGAAATCTAACTAAGACCATTGCATGCACTTAACACAATAACATCCTGCAGATCTGGATTAGGTTTTTCAGGATCACAGAAGACTCGAGACTCAAATGTCTCGGCATTAGCTAGCATCTGCACAGGAAAGCGTAGTTCAGGTCCCTAGTTCCTTCCCTTCCTCCATGTACCAAAGGACCGGGAAGCTGCAGAGGCACCAGTAGCCTTATAAACTGTTTGGTACAGATCTTGGATACAAGTTTGTTGTTTCAGTTAGCCTGACAGTTAACCTGATTTGCCCCGATGGTTGTAGTGAAAAATCTAGGCTACATATGTATTCTACATCTAGAAAAAAACAAATAAATGTGTGTCTCACTCTCAAATTGTACACAGAACAGAAGAGTAACATTAATAGGCTTCCAAGTCTACCAGATACACCTTAGCTAGGTTAAAACAAACAAAAAAAAAATTCTGCCCAAAAATTCCCTCAGTAGGTGGTCTCCAGGAGCAGAGATGGAATTCAGCTGTTCTGACACTAAGAAATAGCTCTGAACACGCCATCTGATTTTTCTGCCTACCACCCATTGACTTAAAGCGTGTCCCTCTCATGGGCTGCGTTCACCCCAGCAGTGCAACGCTGTGTAGTTCATTATGAGAATTTAGAGAGCTGGCCGTACTCCTGCCTGGGGTTGTGCCCACACACCCCCTCCCAACCCCATTGGTGAAAAAAGCTTTCAAATACCCTTTCCCCCTCCGTAATAAAACCAACAGTATTGCTGTTTACTCTTCCAAGGCTATTTTAGTCTGGCACAGTTCCCTCAGCCGCCCTGCTCATGAGGGAGAACCCTTCTCAGAAGACTACTAACTAAATTCCTGCTTCTTGCACGTGTTATGCTTCGTTGTGGGCAGTGATACCAGGCTGTGATGGGGGGCCCCCTCCTCTTTCACCTGCCTAATTACATAAAGGAGTACGGATGGGTTTGGTTGGTTTGGGGTTTTTTGTTTGTTTTGCAGGGAGAGGGTTGGGGGTTTTTTTACAATTATCTTAAATGCAGGTAAGAAATTTCACATACACCCCTTTTTCCGAGTGGGTTAGTCCAGCCTACGTGTCACAAGGAGATGTGCCCGACTGAAAGTCTTCCATTATCTCTTGAAAGTCAGCGCTATCTGACTATTAGCAGCGTGGCACAGATATTCATCTCCAGCTCCGATAACACCGTTATCTCCCAGGCTCTCGGCTGTAGAAACAGGCGGCTCAAACTGCCGCTCAGCTTTGCACATCAAAGGAGAAGTGACAACAGCACGGCTTTGAAAAATGCCTCAAACTGGCCAAAGTACAGAATCCATAAGCAGAGGGCCTGTTCTGTTTGCCTGGCAGGGGGGTGCGGCCCAGGCAGGCCGTGAGCGCCCCGCCATAGAGGTGGCTGCCAGGAACACCCCTGCGCGGCTCTGACTCAGTGGAAAGCAGTGGGAAAGGAAACATGCTCTTGGCTTTCCAGACCCCACCAGAGCCACGCTCTCCCTCCGCGGTGGGGTCATTGTAGAAGAGGAAAGGGGCTCTGCCAGCACGGGGAGGGGGGAAGAGACAAAAAAAAAAGTTTAGACAAGATCAGGGAGGAGGAAGGAAAAAAAAGTCACTTGGAATAAATAAGTATGGCATCACCGTATGGCATCAACGCACTTGACTCTTTCTTTGACCTCATGCTGACGCTCGTCTTGTACAATTTAGGAGGAGCGAATGGAGCCACACGCCTTCCCTCGCCCAGCAGGGCCACAGCAACCCAGTGCTGGCGCTGGGAACCGCTCTGCCTCCGTGCCTTCCCCAGCTCTAGGACACAGGGCTCAGAGA
>VWZZ01005924.1:213135-229390 GCA_013399095.1 Psophia crepitans
GGGGGGGGGTGGCACCCACATAACACACACAAGCACCCCAAATACACACGTGTGTTTGGATTAGAAAATTGCTTCTGTAGAGCTCCAAGCCACCGGCACCGCGGGCTCATTCCTGCATATGCTTTAAACAGCTGCCAGCGTTCAGGAATACAAGGTCAAAATATTTTCACCTTTTCTCACAGCACGTCTCACTTCACTCTTAGACAGATTTTCAGCAGCTGCCAGGCAGACTGTGTTCAGCCACGTTTTCTCTAAAGCACAGTATTTTTGATATATGTTATGCTAGCAGGCACAGAGCATGACTTTGCAGGGGATTAAAAAAAAACCACCACAAAACAGGACCATGAAATAAAAGAGCAACATAACCAGGCGTTTCCTCCTGCCTGTATTTGCTTTGCTCAGCAGAGCACCACTTCTCAGGTCCAGCCAAACAGCATTCACCAGTAACACTAGGTATCAGGGAGCAGTGAGAGCCCTAGAGGTGTTTATCATCCTCTTCTCTGAATCACGAAGCATTTCAGTGCCTATTTTCACAAGACAAGAGGATTGTTCATGAGTACCTTATAGATCAAGAGTGTTACTTCAGAGTGATTGTTGAAAAGCAGGCAGGACAATAGAAATGCTGCATCCCTCAGGAGCCTCTAGCGTTTCCCTATCTGTCTCAGATATTTGTGATCTTTTTTGTCCCGTATCAAAAAGAAAGGCCTGTTAATAGGTACCTAGAGAATCTGGAAAGATTTAATTTTTTTTTTTAATGCTGTGAATAGCCAGAGAGGTTCTCTGGCCAGCAAAAGCAGCCCTGTGTTTATGCGTGGGGAAGGTAGACAGAGGAAGATAATGGTTTGTTTTGTTTAAGGTGGAATGGCTTTGGCATAGAACAGCGGTATTGTTACTGAGCTTCATACAGTCAAACGCAACCATGGAAGTCCTGAGCGGACGTTTCAGGACAGTTACAACACAGACTTAAAGACATCTGAACGAGGCCTTGTATATGCAGTCTCCAGCATAAATATGTTGAAAGGGTCACAGTGAGAGTAACAGAAGAGGGCTGGGTTTTTGTTATTTGTTTTTGCTGGGGCACACCACTGTACCCTGAACCTTGTATTCATACAAGAATCTTGCAGAGCCGGGTTGGAGCAGCATGTTGCACATATTTGTACTACAGTAATGTTACCTACTTTAGTAGTCTGCTTCTGCATAACACCCAGCTGCTTCTCCTCCAAACCGCTCTCTTTTTCACCCATTTATCCATACACCACTGCCTGGCACAATTTCCATTGTCTTGCCTTTTTTTACTTGAAATAGGCTTTAAGTCCACTCCTAAATCTTCCTGTTTGCTTGGTTTCAGGTTCATATTTAAGGTGGTTTAAACAGAAGAAAACCCAGGACTTACGGATCAGTTGTTTTCAGGTAAACCTGACTTCATGAAGTCAGCAACAAGTGACAGCTCACCTAACAGCACACATCACCGCATGAGCTATGTCACCTTTCTGAAAGGAAGGTGACTCACAGTACCCTCACTGCAACTCCAGCCCTTCTCACCTTAGTCTCAGCTTTGAGATCCAGCCTCAGTAGCTCTGCAGCATGTTTAAGGGCCCATAAAGCATGATGAAGTACAATACTCTAGAGTAACACGTGAAAAACACCACCACCCCAAAGCCTGTGGCCAGAAACAGCCCATAATGAAACACCGTGCAATAATCCCCCCTCAACTGCTGGTGTTGCAAGACGGCATCTGCTGTCTTGTGCAGTGCCTGCATGCCCCACAGGGGATTAGCTAAATCCTGGGGCTGCGCAAGTCTCCTGCCTCCCAGCCCAACCCAGGCACGTGCTATGGATCCAGTCAGGTGCCCTCTATCCCCCTTTGCTTCCACCCCCACGTGCCGATCTCCTACTCCAGCAGAGTACAGTGGCATCTGACTAACATAATAATGCTTTAGATTAAACATTATTTATAGTTTTGGAGCCAGACTCAGTGCCTTCAAGCCAACTTATACTAGATCACATAATTCAGAGGTATGCCACCAAAGCAGAGAAGAAACCTAAATAGAAGAGGGAAAAAATTATACACATATATGTGCATTTACTATTTTCCAAGATGGTATCCCTATTAAAAATAGGAGCATAAGCTGTACCTTGCCTTGGTGTGTAGGTACTCATGGGTGTGTGTAGTTTTTGAAATATACATTCAGGAATATACATAGGCTGATTAGCCAGAGCATCTTCTGCTACGTCAGCCAACTCCTCTATTGCCAGCCTGGTTAGCTTTGTGGGGAGACAAGGCACGTTACTTGAGGAGCAGCTATGAGGAGAGGCTAACGTATGCCATTTGTCACTGAAGCTAAAGTGGCGTGTACTCTGCTATGTGGACGTACCAGCCACCTCAAAGCCAAATAAGGACTCTGAACTTCACTCCGAAGAGTGAATACACCCATACGTTTGCACAGAATTCCTGTTTGCAGATTGATGAGGGCAAAGTACATGCACGTAGTTAAGTTCTCCACAGACATGCTTTGGAATCCACCAAGCTTTTCCACTGGGGTATAAGTTGTAGAGGACAACTAATAAAATAAGTAAAATAAAATCATATGACTAAGAGAAAAATATCTTTAACCTCATATGGACTCAGATGGATTAGTCTGCATTAAATCTGGGTCTGCAATCTGTAAAGGCAGGGTCAGTGTACGTTCCTCTCCCCACTCCCTTCCCCACACACACCATCCCCTTACTGAAATCCATTCCCCACCATTCAGAAGTACACTGATCAAAAGTACAATGACAGATAAAACCATATTTTGGCTTTGTTAAACTAGTTTACATGCCACTATGAAAATAAAAGAGGTAGAAAAAAAAATAAAAGCAAAAACCAAGCTTAGTGGCATCTAAGACCAAAATGTGCTCTAAGTTGGGAGGAAAAAAAAGAGGCAAGCTCTAGGGTTTCCCTACTAGGGATGACAAACCAGGTGACCACCTGTGACTAAAAGCAGCACTAGACAATACACTCCTGGCTAGAACTTGCCATAAGTTTAAGTATCAGACAAATACAACTGGGCACATGCCAACATTTAATAAAAGTGTCACTTCAACAGTGGAAAGTACAAAGCTAAACTAACTCAACTTCCTAACAACAAGCAAAGCCACGCTACTCTATGAGCTACTACTCTAGCTCATACGACATGGGTAAAGTTCACGTGAACTTTTACAGTGGTATCCTCCATTCTACGTTGGAGTAATATCACTTTGAAGGCAGGTTAATTATAACAGGATGTGACAAGATAAAAAAAGGACAGAAGACAACTTTCTGAGCATAAAGCAATTTAAGCCAAACCCCACCCACCTACACGCTGCAAAGAGACCTGTGTAGACGAGAACTCATGAAGCCAGACCTCAGATAGAAGTCCAGGAAAATATGCCCATTTAGAACAAGTCTGATTCCATACATTTATTTTAGGACCAAACTAACAGTGGTCACTGCATTGTGGGTGACCTATTCATAACTGTATGCCATTTATAGTTCACCATTTTTCAGAATTAATGTGAAATGGGAAGATTCTCCCACAGGCCCAGTAGCCATCTGGTGCTATTGCTGTACTTCATGAAAAATTCATTGCCATTTTATCATAGTAGGTTATTTCAGAGATGGTAGTGATTTATGTTTTATAAGCAGAATATTTTCTTCACTTTTGATGTTTGCAAATCTGCTTCAGCACCACAGTTCAATAGATTATGTTCTTTCTGGCTTCATCCTGTGGATTTCTAGCAGTCTTGAAGGCAGCAGCAGCTGAAAAAAAAAAAAAGTCAGGCTTAGTAATAGCTTTGTAAAATGGACATCACAGAGTAGTCTGTTTTCCCAAGCTAAATAAAGCAAAAATTAGTGCCAGTGAAAGACGTCCAGACATTAAGAGCCACATTACAGCTCCAAACTCTCATTCAGCCATTCCCAACAGAGCTATCTGTCAAGTAATGCACAGCTTAGTTTGATGTTCATTCTAGCTCAGAGAAATTTTACGTTTCTGTCATCATCTACTCGCAGGAAATTCTGTATTCAGAAGTGTTTCAGCAAACTGCAGAGACCAAAACGAAGTCAGTGGGTTAAGGAGCCCTCCTCATGAGGGCCGGGGGGAAGCATCAGCAGTGCAGTAAGTGACTGGACCTGTAACTAGTCGTCAGAAGCTTGGCTGTAACACCTACCCTGATGCTGGCCTTTGCCACACTGGTGTGAGCCTGCCTGTGCTGTGGCTTTTGACTCAGAACACTTAAAATTTACGTGCTTTTTCTTCTCCCTCCCTTTTCCCCCTTCGGGCTAATATGACTAAGGCCAAAGGAATTTGAGCAATATAAACCACATAATTCCTTCAATCAGAATGAGGCTGCCTGTGAGAGTTGGCAACACATGAAGAGCAGGAGTAGACTACGTCCCCAACGATTCCACACACAACAGCCCGCAATAGGAAGGAGCTACCAAAACTGAGAAGCGAGTGAATGTTCATAAGTTCTCATCAAAACTAAGATGACCTTTAGCAGTCCCTCTTCATACTGCAAGTACTTTATCAGCCTGCACTAGACTTCAGTCTCAAGATCTACAGCTTACCTCAACCATGGGTATTTATATATGCTAGTAGGTTTTGGGGGTTTTTTGGTTAAAGGTAGAAGGATGAAGGGAAACAGGAACATTACCTGGGTATATAGCAGTGGTCCTAGGGAGGCTGAAACTCCACTGAAGCCAAAATTATTAAAAAAATAAAAAGCAAAAGGCAGCAACAAGGGCTTCTCTTGGTATAGAGTCAGCAACAGCAATTTTAAAGAAAACATAGTTCTGTGGTGGAATGGCCTGGGGACCTTGGTCGTAACAGAAGCTGAGAACACCCTCCTGGTGAAGTTTGCTCTCAGGCCTTTTTGGTTCCTCTGCCTAATGGAAGAGTCTGGTCTTATGGACTCATGTGACAAATGAGGCCAATGAGACTGCTGGCCAGCACCATTGAAACACCACTCTCAGGTACCTTTACAAGGTGACAGCAATTTCAGGAGAGCCCCAATAACTATAAAATAGCAAAAATGTCAGGCTCCTCTCCAAGGATGGTCTTGGGAAAGCAGACTTAATCACAGTCCCTGGAAAGACTGTGGAGCAAGTCTTCAAAGCCATTTCTAAGAACAGTAAGGATGACAAGGTCACAGGAAACTGGCAACACAGATTTACCAAAAGGAAATAGCGCTCAACTGACCTGATCTTCTTCATAGAAGGGTGACTTTGAACAAAGGAAGAGCAGTTGACATAGTTTACCTTGACTGTAGCAAAGCTTTCAACAGTCTCCCTCAGTACCCAGATCAGCCAAGTCAAAAAGCTATGAGCTGGATGGGTAGCATATGAGTGAAGTAGACCAGTCCAGATCACTGCACTGAAAGGGCCAGTCATCAAAAGCCATTGGAGGAGGGGGATCAAAATAAGGATGACCAGATACTAGACCAGGCTGCCCATGGAGGCTGTAGAATCTCAGTCCTTTGAGATATTCACAACTTGACTGGGCAAGGCCGTGAGCAACTGTGTCCAACTTCAGAGCTGGCCCTGTTATGAACAGGAAGTCAGACCAGGCATCCTGCAAGAGTTTGAATCAACGATCTTGAGTGTCAAGACCCAGGCTGTTCTTGTCCAGGGAACACGTAAAACCTCACATGAAGTTTCTCTCACTTAAAGGAGGTAAGAAATAACTTGAAGTAGGATTTTCAGAGGCACTCAGTTCCCCCTACTTTCCATTTATTTTTGAGATGGAAAATTCCAGTCTCTTGGAGATTCTGAACAGAATCCACAAACAGGCAGAAGAGATTATAAACTGCCAAGTTTAAAAGAGTAAACTACGCAAACTGCAGAACAGCTTGAACTTTTAACTTTCCTGCATTACAGATGTCTGCACGGTCAGGCTCTAGTAGCTCTGTCGAGCCAGCTTTGCAGGAAATACCTACACACCTAAACAAACAATAACAACAGGAGAGGTAAGAGCCCTCCTACCCTATCATTTCAATAAGAACACCTCAAGATGATGTCAGAACCATATATGTGCAAGCCAGCCAGTCAAGCAAATCTTCAACTTCAAGTTTCAAGGGGGAGGGAAAAGACTTTCTGCTTTCAGAACAGTTCTTTCCTGCTTAGAACAGCAAGAGACCATAGCCTCTCTTCACCTATAGCAATCTTCACACAGTAACATCATTACCAACTGCTGTAGCATAAGACATGTGGCTGTACAGGTTAGTTATTGCTTTAAACTGGTGATAAATCGTTTCCTGGGGAGACAGTGGAGCCATTGCACCTGCATGAATTCTCACAGACTACTAACACCTCTTTCCAAAACAAGCAGCATTAGCATTCAGCTAACAGAAGGGAGAATCCCCTACTTCCTTCCAGTACGTCCTCTAGAACTGTCTTACCTATTCCAGTCTTGAAGACAGAACAAACAAGAATAGAGATCTTTCAGCACAGTTTAAGGCATTTTAAGTTCAGAGTTAAAAAAAAAATTACTATAATATTCAAAGCACAGTATTCCTTTTGGAATGGGTCTAATTTAGATGACCACACTAGGAAGCCTGAGAAGCCAGAGTTGCTCCCCGTTTTGTTTCTTTACCAGTATGCTATAGTTGCATCCCACTTCGAAAGGGCGCTGGTCTTAAATGCGGCCACATAGCACACCAGCATCTGATCACTACTGTCTTAGGAAGGAGAGGTATACAGGATGATGGAAAGTGGGAGGAACCTATTTATCTCATGCAAATTACAAGGCTGAGTAGTGACGTTTCGGTCTGTGCTTGCGTAGCCCTTTGTACAATGACGTGCAGATCCATAAGTAGATATTAAGCACAATGTTCGTACAAACTACACTAGTTACCTCTACTAACTGGGACAGCACTGGTCCCATTACAAGTTCTAATATACTTTCTTCAGTGCTTCAGTCACTCTTATTGTATACCAAGAGTAATCTAAATGCTGTCCCAATTCTAAGAACAAAGTCACCAGCATTAAAACATGAATTTGCGATAAAAGAATATTCCCCCACTCTACAAAAAAAGAGTTACAGGCTGGTTTGGAAAAATTTTGCCATTCAGTCGGTAGCCAACCATGGACAAGATATTTCAAAGTCAAAAACTCCTTCCAAGGAAAGCTAGTCTCAGCCTTTGCTAACCAGAGAATCTTTCAGTTTAACTGTCTCTGTCAGTGTCAACCATGGTTCCTCATTAGTATTCCCAGCACTCAACAGGTTTTGTTACTAGCCTAAAGCTCCATCTGTGATAGGCAGCATTTACTTAACAAGGAGATAGCCCACAGGCTTCAAGTGGGATTGCTTACTTCTGCTCATGCTGTAGCAGGCCCCAGATACTTTGTACTGATGGAAAGGAAGGAGATAGGATCTGGTCCTCCTTAGCTTGCATGAGAGAGTCTTTCCGCTAAGAGGGAACAGAACAAGGATCTGAGTCAACACCCACTGAAGTCAGTGGGAAATCTCCCATCCTTTTCTACCCACTTCCCCCCTCCCCATTTAAGATTCAAGGCTTGATCCAAGCATATGCAAATAAATAACAGCTACATTTTACTTTTGGCTGCACATATTGAATCAGACCCAGAACTTCAGTTTTGGCTTCTTCAGTTTAGTTCGTTTTGTTTTCCCAACCAGAGCAAGATGACAATCAGTTTAATAGCTTTTATTGCTTGCTGCACATAGATGTTTCAGACACCTAGCTCATTTTTAAAAATCATTCTTCAAACAACCCCTCTACACACACACAATTTCTTTGTAATATATTTTTAAGTTTGTTGCAAGAAAGCTTATTCCTGTACAGTAAAATTAAACTCTCACTTTTAAAGGGTCTTGGCTAAATAAAGACTGTTCACAAAGATAAATATAGTTTTTTTAAGATAAACATATTCTTATGAGAACATTCAGTTACAGTGTTACCGTAGTAACTGTAGTACATACTTGTACCTCATCACAGCTAAGTGAAATAAGAAGATGCCAACTCTCAGGCACGTGCTGAAGCAAAGTTCTCGGATCACATTCAAAAAGAAGCAGTCACATCAGCTGAAGTGGCACCAGGTAGTGTGACTGATCTTCCAGTAACTCACTTTGGTTTTCATTAACCAAGGACCGCTGATTCATATAATCCAGCGGTCAGGTTTAGCCAGCTAAGCTGCTGCAGAACCATTTCCTCAACCTAAAACTGCCCACGCAGACAGTGCTGGACACCATTAGCAGTCGTTTGCATCACGCAGAACGAGTAGGAGACCAAGGCTCCTGTTACAAGGAGTCCAAAGTCTATCGCACTTTGACGTGTACAGTGAAGAGATTGCCTCAGAAGTCAATGTAAGTTCAGCATCAAAGAGAGGATATTCTTTTACCTGTCCGCCTGAAGGAAACAAAACCCAAAATGAGCTATTTAAAGCACACTGACCAAGGAAGAGTGCAAAGCCCACAGTTTTCCTAAAATCCAGCTGCATTACCTAGTTTCATTGAGGCTCTTACTGGCCCCACTTGCCTTTGAAACATGCAGTGCTTGGCCTTTGTAGAGGACACCTGGGCTATTATAGCTGCCTGAGTCAGCCTACTGCTGAGAGGACTTTGCCTCCACTGTGCCCTGCCATGTGCCATAAAATATATGGTATGGGGAGAGGTGTCCACCCTTTCTTCTCAGGTGTGCCAGAGCCACCCCGAGAGCATTTCAGAAGACGATAATAGGCTTGGTCAACAAGTGAGGCTTGGAGACAAGTCCCAGGTCCACTGTACACAGTCAGGGAGGCAAGCAGTCACAGTGGAGCAGTAACAGCTCAAGGAAGCAAATCTTGGTAGGCACCATGGCAGATGGCAGGTTAAGGATGCTGGAAAGAGCTACCTTCTTTGGTGGTGACCAAGACTTCTCCATACATGCAAGTGGCTGTAGCTGTGCTAACAGCTGCACCTGCATTGGTCCCATATGCCTTCACAAACTGGAGGAGACACTGACAGATAAGCATTTTGTTACGAGCAGAAGTGAAGGTCTCCTCTTTGAAATTAATCTTTCCTAACTGTTTATCACTAATAGTCTGTATGATCAGATTAGGTAGGATGAGAAAGACCCACTAAGATCACAGACATACCCAAGATAGACTAGTAAAACTGGAAGGACCTTCCTTATCTGCAACTTCATGTTATGAGCAAAAGCATTTGTTGCGGTATAATACTTGAACTTCACCTATCTAACCAGCACAATTATACCAGCACAAGCATTTATTCTGTTGTGATCAAGTCTACACCACCAGTACACGTAACAACACTGCCAGGGTGTCGTTCTCCATCAACACTTTGCCAGGTAGACTTGCAAAGATGGAAGCACAATGCCCACCCAGCCCATAAGGTGAGAAATGATACAGCGATACAACTACATCCTTGTTGGATCTGCCTGTTTAAAAGTCCCTCCCCTCCTCCCCCCTAAAGAACGATTGCTGCAGAAATTACAAAGAAGGGTTGGGCATATGAAACACTAACAGCACAACGGTAGGACTGACAGCTGGGGACAGCGAGCAGACAAGTCTCCCACGAGAAGGAGTAAGGGAAATATTCCCGAAGGCAGTACTGATCCTTTACATTTGATCTTATCCCCACATCACAACCTACACGTCATTTTTGGCAAGATGACAGGTAGATGGAGAACAGGTTAACTTCTCTGTCAGTGGGATGGTTTGGCATGGTACAAGAGGCACGTATCCTTACAACTACAAAGTCAGAAGGCTTAGCAGAACCACCCTGTTTACTTAAAGTGACACAAGCTACACAACCACGCAAGCATCGCCTTTGGTTTTTTCCTCCAGCTATCCCTGTTTTTCCTCAATCCCCTCCCACTAATTTCAAGTCTAAAAGAGTAGTCTGCAAACCCTAAACTGCATCTTTTTAACATCCAAGTGTGCTCTGAGTACGTATCAAGAGAGTATCTAATCATGATAAACCGAAATATAATTGTTAGCAACTAGAATGTTCCTAGAAGTTCTGTTTATGTATACAAGTTTTACCACTAATAAATTTCTGCTTTAAGAAGTTGAGGTGCTTTGAAGAAGTGATCATGCTTCAAAATATATATGAACATCTTAATCTCTCTATACTAAGGAGTTACCAAACAATTAACAGATGGTGTTACACTACCATAAATTCAGTTCTTTATAGTGATGTACATAAAGATGGTGAAGCCTTCTATTGATGTGCTTTACACATGCTACTCACGTGTGTAACAAGATTAAGGCATCGATTAATCAATTCTATTGCAGATAAATTCCTGATTTATAAAGTGTGACAGAAAAAACAATTACCTAATACAATAGTAGACTAAGCAGAACATAGCTCAACTGAACTGTAAGATATTTGCCTGAACATCACAAGACAGGCAATTAGGATAATAAAGAGAATCATACCAGTTTTTGTTATTGTATTTTAATTCTCAGCAGGCTTGTTTTCAGTCATTTCAAGATCTTTTGTCATTGCATTACCCAAAGAGACACAGAGATCACAATAGAGTGGGCCAGATTTAAAGGCAAGTCACATCCCTCAAAGATTGTTTTCACCTCACATAACGCAGCAGAACATCATAATCTATTTTTGTCTAAATAAATATATAAAAGCAAGACTGGACAAGAGTCTGTGGTGGACTAAATACAAGTTGTGATTGTTTCCATTTGTTAAACAATGAATACATTATTACTATTTTCCACATATAAGCCCAGGTTTCTGACCTGGGCAGATGCAAGCAGCCCTGCAGGACGCAAGGGGGTGAGCCCCAAGTTGGGGTCTGGCTGGTCAGGAAAGCGAGATGCTGTGTGTTGCAGGCAGTTCTCCTGGCTGGCAGCACTGCCAGGGAAGCTGGGGAACCTGCAGCATCCATCGGGGACAGCCCAAACTCCTAGTGCTGTCACAAGAAGGTGTTAATTTAGAAGGGAGTAAAGAAGAGGCTGAAACTTCATTAAGTACACACACACCCCTTTAAGCCCTCATAAATCCACACACAGGAAACTAGAAAGTGGTTTACCATAAAAGAGGGAGCCCATCTGCAGAAGTTCCAGTTTACGTAGTCACCAGAGTTGGAGATGCCTCAGCAGCAAGTCATCAGTTCCCATGGGTCAAAGGTGACCAGCAAGACAGAGAGCTGCTCTCACCCAGAGCACCTCCTCACGCCTTAGGGAGGGCACCCAAACTGTTCAAAGCACCTTGCAGGCAGCTGTTTGGCCTGTCCAGAAGCCCAGATGCAGTCACATTCCAGTACACAGGTATTTCCCAGCCCCAGGGGCAGCTGCTGCTGCCCCTTCCCTCATATGCTGCCCAGGGAAGGGAGAGAATGGCAAGGCTCTTGTGCCAGGGGAGATTAATTGCATCCTCCTCCCAAGTGTTACTGGGTAATTTGATTACTACTCTAAGAATCTCATGAACTGACAGTAGCCAACTCAGCCATTACTGCATCTTTAGAAGAGTTATTTATATGCATCTCCAAAGAAGCTACAGCTCACCTCTTTCTGAAAGGAAAATAAACACTGAGCCAACCAAATAGTGTCTCACTTCAAACATTCAAAAGTGCAACAAAACTGGAAGTAAGTGACATTTGCTTCATCATCATCACAATCTTTCATACACATCTAAAAATTTTCTAGCCAAGGACAGAGTTGACCAAGATGATCTGAGAAGCTGTCAGCGGACAATATCACTCAAGAAGCTGAATACGAAACTTGGAGCCAAAGAATTTCACATCAGAATTTAAGATGCAGTA
The DNA here is from genome assembly GCA_013399095.1 of Psophia crepitans. NCBI lineage: Eukaryota > Metazoa > Chordata > Aves > Gruiformes > Psophiidae > Psophia > Psophia crepitans. The sequence goes on from VWZZ01005924.1 coordinate 224,899, forward strand.
TCGCTTAATACTCAAGTCAGGCATTGCATATGTTGAACAACCCCACACTAACTGAGGAAACAAAAGTTAAAAGATAAAGTACCTATGAGTTACTTACGCAAGCGTGACACTAAGGTGTATTTTTTCCCCTACAACACTGGTGGGAAGAACAAGACGAGGGAAAGGAAAAAGCATAGGTACCGTTGAGCTCAAGGCCTGCCTTTCTTATGTACGACATTAAGAAACAGACAAGCAGGCACCCTCAAAACAGACAGTTCCTTATCCTCAGTCATCATGAGGTCTCCAGGTTTTATTTGCCAGCCTTCAGAGGAGGATCAAGTTCTCATCCTTGTGTCCTTGCAAGTTAGGGAGGGAACAAAGCAAACCAAAAAAACCCAAGTGAAACACAAAAAAACAAACCACAAACCCAAAACAACAACAAAAATTTCCAACTCTTTGGCAGTTATTTCTTGTAATTGACCTCATACACTTCCTGGCACTCCAGAAATTACTTTCACCCTTCAATTTCACTCTTTTTGCTTTCCAGATAGTTGTTTTGAAGCTGAAAGCAGGTTTATAACAGTATAGCCTACAGAATTCCCCTGTTCTGCAGAAACAGGCTTATATTTTCATCAATGAATCAGAGTGTGAATCATCATAAGTAAGTCTAACGATTACATACTTTGAGAATTTTCAGAAACTTAGAATCCTTGCTTTGAGACTGAAAAAAGTGCCATTAGTACACTGTACAGCAATAACAGATGTATGTGGTAGAAAATATCAAAATAGCAATCATAGGAAACCTTTGTAGATTAAGTCAAACACTGTTAAAAATGAGGTTCACCTCTTACTTTTGCTTAAAGCAATTTCAGCTCTTTATTTTGGCGATGGCAACCAGTGAGACCAATGACACCTATCTAAGAATCCTTTGGAGTCCGCAATTGTTTTTTCAGCTTTTCAAAACAAACAAAAAAGTACAATTTTATTGAATTATGTTTTGTGCACACTGTTATTACTTAGCAAACATCAAGGCTCCGATTTCACGATCCAGAATTCTTGAGCCGCAACAGCGTTAGTTTAAGGTATTGCCACTGTTCCGCCCCATCTTTTGAATCTCTGCACGGCCCCCTCCAGTTGCCCTGGCGTGCCATCCCAGCCAGCTGCAGTCTGAACTGATAAACTGGAAGATAACTCAGAAATTTTACTGAAGCCAGATCAGCTCACTATAAGGGCCATAATACAGCTGCACAGGCAACTGTGCCAGCACAACTACAGGATGCAAGGCAACATTTTTAGTGAATACTTCATACCATAAAGATACATCCAATGAATCTAGCAGTTTAGTTTATTTTTTTTTAAAATCTTCTTCCTCATCCTGTGAGTATAAGGATCAGAGATTCCACTTCAAAAAAAATAATCCAGCCTTAATAATGGGAGAGAGCTTGATAGATAAATAGATAGACTATAATCCAAAAAGTTGATTAAAACCCCCAAGATACTGGAAATAACATTCTCAAAAGACTGCAAACTTTGTCTACAGGTAAGGCTTTATCCAGACAACAGTCGTCTGGGAGAAGTAGCACTATACCAGATTATATCCCTTTCATTTAATCACAGAGAAGAAATTTAAAAGTTTTCAGTACCTGGAATCATAGTATCACTACAGTTGGAAAGGACCTCTGAGATCATCAAGTCCAACTGTCAACCTAACACCACCATGCCTACTAGATCATATCCTGGAGTGCCACGTCTACATGCTTTTTGAATGTCTCAAGGGACAGTGATTCAACCATCTCTCTGGGCAGTCCATTCCAACACCTCACTACTCTTTCCATGAAGACGTTTTTCCTAATATCCAACCTAAACCTCCCCTGATGTCCCTTCCCTCTTGTCCTGTTGCTTGCTACTTGGGAGAAGAGACCGACACCCTTCTCACTACAACTTCCTTTCCCGTACCTGTAGAGAGCGATCAGGTCTCCCCTCAGTCTCCTCTTCTCCAGACCAAACCACCCCAGTTCTCTCAGCCGCTCCTCATAAGACCTGTGCTCCAGTCCCTTCATCAGTTTCGTTGCCCTTCTCTGGACACGCTCCAGCAGCTCAATGTCCTTCTTGTATTGAGGGGCCCAAAACTGGACACAATACTCAAGGTGCGGCTTCACTAGAGCCGAGTACAGGGGGACTATCACTTCCCTACTCCTGCTGGCCACGCCATTCCTGATACAGGCCAGGATGCCATTGGCTTTCTTGGCCACCTGGGCACACTGCTGGCTCATGTTCAGCTGGCTGTCAACCAGAACCCCCAGGTCCTTCTCTGCCAGGCAGCTCTCCAGCCACTCCGCCCCAAGCCTGTAGCGCTGTCTGGGGTTGTCATGACCAAAGTGCAGGATCCAGCACTTGGCCTCATTAAACCTCATACAGTTGGCCACGGCCCATCGATCCAACCTGTCCAGATCTCTCTGGAGAGCCTTCCTACCCTCAAGCAGACTGACACTGCCTCCCAGTTTGGTGTCATCTGCAACCTTACTGAAGGTGCACTCTATCCCCTCGTCCAGGTCATCGATAAAGATGTTGAACAGCACCGGCCCCAAGACCGAGCCCTGGGGAACGTCGCTAGTGACCGGCTGCCAACTAGATTTAACACCATTCACCACAACTCTCTAGGCACGTCCTTCCAACCAGTTTTCTATCCAGTGAAGAGTGTACCAGTCCAAGCCATGAGCTGCCAGCTTCTCTAGGAGAATGCTGTGTGATACTGTGTCAAAAGCTTTGCTAAGGTCCAGGTAGATGACATCCACAGGCTCTCCCTCATCTACTACACAGGTCGTCTGATCATAGAAGGAGATCAGGTTGGTCAAGCAGGACCTGCCCTTGAGGAACCCATGCTGGCTGGTCCTGATCCCCCATCCATCTTGCACCTGCTCAGTGACCACTCTCAAGACAAGCCGCTACATGATCCTTCCTGGTACCGAGGTCAGGCTGACAGGCCTGTAGTTCCCCAGATCCTCTCTTTGGCCTTTCTTGTAGATGGGCGTCACATTGGCCAACTTCCAGTCACCTGGAATGACACCTGTTAGCCATCATCTATCGGCAGTCCTGGCTGACAGCTGGACCCTGCCTGATGTCTCCATCTGACCACTTCCCAAAACAAGAACAATTTGTTCTAGTTTGTAAAACCCCCCCCAGAGTAAGACCTGCATGGAGCTTATCTCCAGCTGCACCTACCAAGGCTGGGCAATATCCCAGCACAATATCCACCCTGTCCCCAGCTTGTTGCAGCCCCTCGCACTAGTCAGGCTCTTGAGACAAGACTGCTGAGGGCCGAGTATGCCGGCTCATCCCTCCCAACCTCCTGAGGCATGACTGCTTTACAGGGACAGAGAACTTTGAATGGCAGGACCACCTCCTGAAGCTGCTGCTCTGTACGACTGTACTGAGGCTGCGCTCCAGGTACGTTGGCACAGGACTGCCAGGAGACCTAAAGCCTTGCTCAGGAGAGGAGGAAGGCAGGAGAGCCTGCTGATGCTGGCATTGCTGGGATATACCCTGGGACAGTCACCCAGAGGCAGGGGCTTCCTGTAGGACTCCACTTCCCCAGCTTTGAGCGCCTTTTTCCTGGAGGAGAGCACAGCCACCTGTAACCAAAAGCCTCTTCATGTACCTAGCAGCCCAAAAGCCACCCAGTGAAAGTATCCAAGTCAGAGACATAAGAGACATTCACTGCTTTTTCCGTGCTGGCTTCAGCAAAAGCCGGATAATTTCCCCAGCCCAAACTGAAACAGCGCACCACAGCGCGCAGCAAGGTAAGCATCGGCACCTACCGCTGGCAGCGACAGCCGCCCCACCGCCGCTCCTCCGGAGAGACAGAAGCATTATGCTGTCCAACTCTTACCATTACGCAATAGCCCGTGTCAAAGTCACTATAATGGCCTTCCCCGGGAGACATTTCGTGAGCAGTGCAGCACACTTCTGAGCCCGCAGAGGTCAGATGAAGCCTCTGGCTGGTCATGCAGAGGAGGGTGACGTGGATGGTACTGCTCTGCAGGCCCAGAGACCCAGCACCAGCAGTTTCTAGCGCTATGCACCACTGACAACGGACTGAAGAAAAGCAGCAAAGGGCTCTTCAAACACAGCAACAACAACTTAGTCATTAGTCTCCCTACCAAAATATTTCTCAAGAGATCCTATCCTGTTTTTACATTACTTGTGGGAGCGTAACAAGGTTATTGCAATGTCCATGGGGCTGGATGGGATCCGCCCAAGGGTGCTGAGGGAGTTGGTGGATGTGATTGCCGAGCCGCTCTCCATCATCTATCAGCGGTCATGGTCAACGGGAGAGGTCCCAGATGACTGGAGGCTTGCCAATGTGACACCCACCCATAAGAAGGAGGATCCGGGGAACCACAGGCCTGTCAGCCTGACCTTGGTGCCAGGGAAGGTAATGGAGCAAGTCATCTTGGGGGCAATCACGTGCCATGTCCATGACAACTGGGGGATCAGGCCCAGCCAGCATGGG
>VWZZ01005924.1:229889-243629 GCA_013399095.1 Psophia crepitans
CTGTGTCCAGTTTTGGGCCCCTCACCACAAGAAAGACATCGAGGCCCTGGAGCTTGTCCAGAGAAGGGCAATGAAGCTGGTGAAGGGTCTGGAGCACAGGTCTTATGAGGAGCGGCTGAAGGAACTGGGACTGTTTAGTCTGGAGAAGAGGAGGCTCAGGGGAGACCTTATTGCCCTCTACAACTACCTGAAAGGAAGTTGTGGTGAGCTGGGGGTTGGCCTCTTCTCACAGATAACTAGTGACAGGACTAGGGGGAATGGCTGCAAGTTGCACCAGGGGAGGTTCAGGTTGGAGATGAGGAGAAATTTCTTCTCAGAAAGGGTGGTCGGGCATTGGAACGGGTTGCCCAGGGAGGTGGTGGAGTCACCATCCCTGAGGGTGTTTAAGGAAAGGTTAGATGCAGTACTGAAGGACATGGTTTAGTGGTTAATAGGTGGTGGGGGACGGTTGGACTGGATGATCCTTGAGGTCTCTTCCAACCTTAATGATTCTATTCTATTCTATATCCTCAGCGTTCTCTTTGAGCTCTTTTAAAGGCAAGAAAGGAGAAAATTCAGCAGCCTGCTTGGATACAGGGTTATTTGATCTGCATTAGGATTTAAAGCAAGTTTTTCAGAATCACAGGACACAGGGGTAAACTTGCTACAGTCCAACACCATCACTGCAGAGACAGGAGTCTGTGGGAGAAATACACACGTGGGATCCCCACTCACGTTGAACTGCTGTTGGCACCATAACAGCCTTTTAGCACATAGAAAACGCGCTGTTTTGGGATTCCCACCACCGAGTTGGGTAAGGCAGAGCACCAGAGCGTACAGCTGCTAGGGCTTGTTGAAAGGAGGGCTTTGAGCTGGAGCACACAAACCCTGGCTTTGCAGCAAGAGTAACCTAGTACCTACATTAACTCGGCGTGCTGCACAGCAGCAGCTCTCCCATGTTTGCTGCCCAGTTCACCAGCCCTGTTCCAGAGGGCATCCTAGGCACTTTGCTGCTGAACTGAATGGCTTGATAGGGGTAGCCAGTGTAGTTCAGTTTGCACCAAAAAGAACTGAAAAGAGGAATTCCAACACCAAAAGCCACACACACAACACCCTGTGAAGCATTACTATTGCAAAAAAAAAAACAACCTGGAGTCACTTTTTCACTGATGTTTGTTTACTAGAAGGCAGTTATTAAGGTCAAATAAAAGAGATAACAGAAAAGTTTCTATAATTAACTTGTCACCTACCAACTAATGTTTACAACCACATTCAGTAGCTTTTTTTTTTTTAATAGTAGCTTCCAAACATTGTTGTATTTTCTTGCAGATTGCATTTTTTGGGTTGGTTTATGTTTTTTGGGTTGGTATAGTCAGTAGCCCATACATCCCTACATTTCAATATGTAATAATAATCACAGCAGGCTCAAAAAAAAAAAATAGTCAGTAGCCCAACAAGCAACATTACTACACATATTGAAAAGGAGATGAACGCCTGCCAGGTTCCCACCCCAGGAACACAGAAACTCCTAACCACTCTGCCCAAAACATCCTAATGTAGCCCTGTTGTTCCTCTAGTCCTCCACAGGATCATACCCCTGCAGCATTCTCCTCCTCTTCAGGACTGAAACTTCTCTGAATCCCAGCAAATTCAGCACTAGAAGTGGTTGCACTACATTATGCATTATTAATTCGCTGCCACAGGCCAGAGAAGGAATAGGTAAATGCTTTCTACACACATCTGCGGTGGGAAGAGAGAAAGCAAGCCAACAGGCACAATGCAGCTCTTCAGCAGCAGTCTCAGTTCCAGCTTAGATGTCTTCACAACCCTGGCTTCATCCACACAACACACAGAGTGAAACGGATGTTTACGGAAACAGATAATATCTGCTTTGGAGTCTACACACAGTTATTTTCTCACTAGAGATAACCGATAGGACGTCATAGCACCTGGTCTCACATCAGAGATAACAAGCCTTCAGGAGGTACACCCTTAGTGTGCTTTCACCTGATGATACAGTGATAAAGGGATGCATATCTCTAAGCCTGCACACCAGCTTTCAAGATCAAACATCACCTCAACAAAGTCTCACGCTTTTCCCCAAGACTACAGAAGCACAGAACATGCTCAGTTTAGCCATTCACTAGACACCAAAGCTCATAGCACCATACCTTAAGATCCCTATGTTCTGGGGCTCTTCCTGCCTCTACTACACCTCTCAGAATTTCAATTTGACTTTCTGAAGAAACATTATATATCATTTCAGAGCATTGACCATAGTGGCTTTTGAACCCTTTAACCAACAAGAAGTTTAACTATAATAAATACTTAAGAAAGTAATAAAGAATTATAATTTTCAAAACTCAGAGACAAGGGAGACCCCTTTGCATACCCCCTCCTAAATTAGGATTTTCTCATCAGAAAGGCTGTCAGTTGCTCATACCTTGTTAGACAGAAGGAGACCTGGAGACACTAGAGCAATGCACTCCTTACATCTTGCTTCTCCACCCAGGTTACCCCTAAACACTCAGCTAACAAACTCTCCTTTATCAAATCCCTCTCACCCTCTAACAATTTCAGCCTGATTGCTGGGAGCCTTTCTGCAGTCACACGAGAGCGATCGGAGCTCCAAACGCACGCAGAAGCGGGCGCAGGTGTTATTGCTAGGCTCAATTACAGTACCAACGAGTCGGTGGGGATTCACTTCCATTTTCAAAAAGGAAATGCAAAGTTTACTGTCTAAAAGCTTTTATAGATAGCAGTTTTGTTGCACAGTTCCACAGCCTTATTTCGCTTCCACTGAATTCAATGAAAAAGCTACCTATGCATACACAAGCAGTTTGAGCCACAAAACACTGTAAGAGGAAGTAATTTGGTTTACTGATTTCTCTAGCAAAACTATCTGGACTGTGAAACACAGCGTTTGTAGTACATAAAAGCTTTCACTTCACTTTTTCTTAATATACATTATTTAATATACCGGTCTTTATGTTTTCCTTCTACAGACAGTGGCCACTGATCAGCACGCAGCAGCACGGGGGCGGCTTTGCTACGGACAAGCGCTGCAAGAGGGTCTCAACCGCTGCGGACTGACACAGATGTCAAGTGGCAGGCACCTGCATTCTCCAGCAGAGCACCTGGCACTGATTTGGGGCTATCATTTAGGATGTAAACACAGACAGTTGGTGTAAAAGGTAGGTGTCTATATTCGAGTTAATCAGCTTATGCTTTCTGTAGAGCAGAGAGAGAAACAAGCCATGCCACAGGGTGATTTTTCTCACCTGCCTTAGATAGCACTCCTGAACTAAGATGAACCATACTCTGAACAAACACATTTCCTTCCATGAGCTGTAAAAAGATCTGGAGATACTCAAATTGGACAAGAATGTCTAATTTTTAGAAGTCTAATATTAGGTAAAATGACTCCTGACTGTTATGCCTGTGTTATACTGAAAACCCACAGCACTGCTCCTGGGAGGGCATTATAGATGCGGTAAACTTTCCTTCGGGAGGTAAATAAGAAAAGGAAATCAGGTTGAGTGGAAGGGTACCCTAAAGTTGACGCACAGCATTTGAAGCGAGTAAGAATTTTCCAACACAAAATAGATAATTATGGCCATTCCACTGAAGGTGAGAGTAGCTATTTGATAGGAAGGAAGGAAGGAGGGAAAAATTCTCTGGTTTTTTTTACCACATAGGGTTTGTGCTCTCTGTAGAATTGGCTGTGCAAAGTAAGAGCAGAAAGCATCTTTAGTCTTCTGAGCAGATCAACGCTCCCCGGTAAGGATGTGCAAGAGCAGCTTTGTGCAGGCAGGTACGTGCGGCTGAAATGAATGCAAAGGGAGGATGTAATACTGCAGATTCAAACAGCCGGATTCCACGCTCCCTGTGCAGAGGCTTAAGTGAGTCCATAAGGAAAAAGACAGAAGTGATTTAGGTCACACTAAAGCCATTATTAATACAGGATCCCTGTGTTAGTTCTATCTTTAAGAAAAAATGCTCTTCTATGCAAGAAGATACTATGCCCAGGCAAGCTATGCCCTTAGTGACCCTCAGGGTTATCTCAGTGGGGTGGGCAAACATTGAAAGATTCAGCACTTTTACTGAGACTAGAGTCTCCTCCAATTTTGGGTTTTTTTATGGTCTACAAAACAGCCTGGAAATTTTACAAGCACTGTTTTTTCCACAAGGCAGAGGAAAACCTGCATTTTATTTACTTTTACACATCTCCACTGCTAAGAAAATGTACTTAGTGAATGAGAGGAATTAAAGTTATGTATTAAAAAAATAAGGGAAGACATATCCATGTTTCTGTCTTCTGTATACGTCCCGTCCTACAACTGTAACTGCCTAGGAATAACTCCACTGACACTGATGCAAGAACTTCATTCGTCATGAGTGAGCTGTGCAAGTTTGTGTGATGCGTGTGGGTCTGATTTGTGAATGCTAATGATTGCAACTTTTCACTTAAGACAAAGGTTTTCAAAGGTTTCCATTTGGAACTTTGAGTTCACACCATTTCATTTCAATAAACAAAATTAGCTTTGAGATACAAAAGGCAGCAAAACACAGTAAGCTTATTTTTCATTTATGTTCCCCTCTAAAATGTATTTTTATTTAATGTGGTGAAAGGCAAAGTTAATACCCTGTGCCAAGTTTCAGACAAGTGTTAAATTTCAAGGCTTGTTAGGTTATTAAGCTTCTGAAATAAGGATTTATATTTATAAAAGAAGTGCTCACACAGCCTGAACTCTGAGTGGTGGTAACGCCACCACAACAGCACGGTTCATGTGCAGCGTGAACAGCCCAGATTACTTTATCCCAAGAAAACGAAAGATTTAAAACAGAGGAAATTATTTCAACGAATCATATTTCTAGTGCTGTCATGTTTGCAGTCACATTTGGGTTTAAATGGTGGGAAAACGTGAATCTATTTATATATTCTCGAGTTAACGCCCACAAAACAGGGTCCCAGAGAAATTCTCACAAACAGGGTTTGCGAAAATACAGCAGAAGTGTGTGTAGGCAGGTGTGTGTGCCTAGATGGATTAGGTATTTAATCAAAGTGTAAAGCTCCATAATGCTGAAAATAATAAATTGTTGTGAATGTGTAAGGGTGGAAAGTGCATTTTACATGGATTATCTGCCCTAGTTCCTGTTCTTATTTTTGGAAAGCAATCAGCTCTTCGTGAGAACTCAGCACCATGCTGAGCCACCCTGGGGCTTTTCGTGGCCCAGCCCTTCACTTTGCATTATCATCTGGTAGCAGCCACATCCTGTGCAGACTGATTCATTACAGCCAAGGAAGGCAGCACGAACAGGACACCCTCTGAATCCCGAGGTCTGAAATCACTCTAACATACTTCTCTCACCATACTATATAAAATAAAGCTATCTTTTCAAATGAATTTCCAGCCTTTTTTGTTACTATTCCAAATAAAAAGCTTATTTGAAGATAATGTGTTTTTTTAGCTCAAGATCTTTGCAAATAACCTTTACTTGCAAACTTCCATATGTCTGTTTGGAAGGCCATATATTCCTCCCAATTTAATTCAGACATAAAATCAAATAATTTTGACTACTTTTGCTTAAAAGCTGTGGTCAAACAGCAAACAAAAATCAGGTACAGGTGATCCAGTTTATGAATATTTATTCACTGATTAATATGAAATACATTATTATTCTCAGTAATTTTTTTCTGTTAAGCTCATGCAGTCAGAGATAATACAGTGTGTTGAACTTGTATATTTAAGCTCTCAAATGCGTTACTTTTGAAATGGAATGATTTCCTGATGCCTGACTATCGAACACAAATATGTTACAAGTGAATTGAAAAATCCAAATTACTGTTACAGTCTTTCTATTACTTTCCATTACGCTGTATTTCTGTAATATCTTAGTATCTCACAGATCTTTTAAGCATGAATTTAAACGTAACTATGAGATTCTTGCTTTACACACAGCTGAAGAGATTTCAGGGATAAAGCGACCAGCGCTCAGTGGCTGGGCTGGATATACCAATCTTCAGCCTTAAATTTCCAGCTTTCAGCATTAACGCCAGCACTTTAAAACTAAATTACATGGTTTGATGTATTTGTTTTAAACTGGCAATGTGCAGCTGAGTCTTTGTACAGAGTTTTTACAAACAGTCCCTTATGACGATTACAGCAATAGCAGGACATAAGCAAGCACAGCATGTAAGCAAGTTACGTGTCAGAGTGACAGAAACACAGTTTGCTGGTACCAGTGCTACCATAGCACACAGTGAGGGATGTGTATTGATGTGGCAATAGGAGATCTGTCAAAAAGCATCAGTGTGGGCTCAGTCGTGAATCCCATTTGTCTCCAGCATAACATGACTGATTACAGCTGAATTACAGTGACTTTAAATGCACAAGTCAATTTCCTAAGCTTATTAAAATCAGGGAGGCTGGAATTTCTAAGGTTAGCACAATTCAGCTCCTATACAAAATACAGTACGATAAAGAAAAATGGAATATATATCTCTGATTCAAATAGAAATTTAGTAACTGGAGTTCAAGAGAAATAGTGCTACTAATAATCCACAGATTGTCATTTTACTGTATCACTTATAATGGGAACCAAATAGGAATAAACTCTGTCTGCAGACATTGATACATTAATCTATGTTTCACGAAGAATCATGTTTCTTCGAGAAACTAAACTGACTCACAGAAACACCTGAAATAGACAGCTAAAAACCACACATCATGGATATATAAATTCAGTATTCCTGTGGAGACCTTAATGCTCATGGTCTGCAAATGATTGAAGGCATCTTAGAGATCACGATGCAATTGGGGTCAAAAAACCAGCAGCAGCCCATGACTACAACGGCATCCAATAATTGCAAGACCAGCGGCGTTCAGCTAGTGTTAGAACCAAGGATATTTTTAGAAAACATCCCTCTTCCAGGTTGTCTTTGTCCACGTTAAGCCAGCTTTACAAAAAGACTGCTTTTAGCTAACCAAGTGACTGCAGCAAAAGTGAACGCTCTTTCCTGACACTCTTCACTCACAAAATCATCCTCATGACACTCAGCTCAATGATGTTCCGATATCAAAACCTGATAAAGCTTTCAGGGCAAATGACATTGAAATGAGACAGGGATGGAATCACTGTGCTGCAAAGGAAATCATTCTTATTCATCATTCATAAAAAAGTAAAAGAAGATAAGCGGTACCAGGGTCAGTGGTACCTCTGGACTGTGCGTGGTGTCTGAGGTATCAGGCTTCACACCTTTACCTCGCCTGACCTAAATTCTACCATTCTGCTATTTTTAGAAAAGACCTTGAAATACAGCAGCTTGTGTGCCAGCCAGGAGTCCTCGGCGCATTTAACAGGCTCAACACCCCTGCTAACCTTCTCCTTTGTCAGGGAACTCGGAGATTAATGCAGCGATTAGGTGGCTTTCTTAAATGAGGTATTGTTTCATCTCCGCAATAGGAAAACTACAGTGCATAAAACAAAGATTTTAAACCAATTAAGCAGCCTAAAAGCATATCCATTTCCCTTAGGGCTCAATGCATCTTGGAAAGCTAGCAAAGTCCCAGGTTTCAAATCCTCTCTCCCTCCACACACCCCACAGTCAACAACTGTCCTTTCCAACCTTAGTGATTCTATGATTCTCCTTTCTAACTATTCTGTCATCTTTAGCTCTTAATTCTGGTGGAGCAGCTGTGTAAATATAGCCAGAACTAAGAAACCGTAATCTTCACCGCTCAGGGATTATCATCTTTTACCTTCCTGAGCTGCTCACAAGCAGGTATTTAGTCTGGAAGCACTGTCTGGCCTCCCCGCCTACTTTTTCTCCTTAGATTTTGCGTCCGCTTTTGAATAAAATCGGGACGTGGACACTCGGTGACGGTGGCATTGGCCAGGCCCCGCGGCGAGCAGGCAGACGGCCGGCAGCATCGCCCGGGTGCCTCAGAGCACTCGCAGCCAGCGCCAACAAACAGCACGCTGACAGGGAGGACACGCAAGTCCTGAATTTGCTGCTTGGGATTTCTGCTTCTTACAGCTGGTTTAAGAAGTCTGACTAATGCTTTAAAGGGCAAGCTGGCAGCTAGGTATCACCCCTTTATTTCGTTCTCAGGTAGGATGGCTGTGGGACTCCATGTGACAACCCCAGGCGTCACCCTGATGTGAAGTCAGGCCGTGTATTTCCTTACAGTTTAAAAACACATACAAGGGTTTATCCGCACAGCTCTGCAGTCTTGTACTGCTCCTAAAAATAATCACAGCCTGCAGAGCAGCGTGAAAGGGGCAGGCTGTCACGTACCTATGTCAGTCAGGATAAAAAAAAAAAAAAAAAAAGGAAATTAAAATATATGCTTTCCTCACCCCTCAGACTAAACAAACAGGAGAGGCTGCTGCCCATTCACAGGTCCCTACACGTCCCNTATATGCTTTCCTCATCCCTCAGACTAAACAAACAGGAGAGGCTGCTGCCCATTCACAGTTCCCTACACGTCCCTTCCAGCAGCAACAGGAGTTCTTCTGGCTCAGGGACAGGCAGCTATCGGCGGTTGGAGCAGGGCTGTAAGCTGTGCCCCGCTCAAAAGATGAATCACCCAACAGTAAAGTGAAAACACTGAGCCAAAAAGCACTGATTCATGCCTAGATTTCTCTCTCAAAAGAAAGTAAAGGAAGATAGCATTACGAGCACACATTTACTAGCCTTCACGCACTGCAATCCACACAGCCGAATCAAGAGTGCACGTCAGGGTCGGTGCCCTATACATAGCGTGCGCAGATGGCTTACATTTTCCACGCTCTGCCTCACCAACTCCGCCTTTCTAGCATCAATGCAGTATCTAAATCCTACTCACATGCCAAGAATGACACTCTCTCAACAAAAAGTTTCAGCCAGACGCCAATTAACACCTTGCTATTTGTAAACAGATGATCCAAGATGCAGATAACCCACCCAGGAAGGCAGAGCTGCCTTCACACAGACCTGCTGGGGTCCAAAAGGGCTCCCTGGCCCCCATACCCAGCGGGTCCTCGCTGCCCTGCGACCACTGCGTCCCAGGTAGTAAACCCCTGCAGGACCAAAGCGCTGTGCATGGCGGTACAGAAGCACCTCTCTAAGTCCAGCTGGGAACCGCGGACTGGCTCTGGGTACTGCTTTCCACACAAAGGATCAATCCTGTCTCAGTAAAACATGAAAATATGAAGAGAGAAAGGTTTCACCTATCACCTCTCTGAAAACCACTATTAGTTGTCAAACGTAAATGCACTTTCAGTGCAACACAACTGAAAAGTGATGTCAAAAACCCAAAGGAGTCTCACCATCCTACTGTACTTTTGCTAGCTGAAATGGTCATAAGCTAATACACAGCTGCGCAGCTAGAAAACAGAGACCAGACCCTGAAGGCCGGGTAACTGTAAACGACTGCATGTGCACAAACCCCTGAGGCAACGCCATACCAACTTCTGTAAGCTAAGTATAAGACATTGTTATATTCTGTAACAGCATACAACTAACAAAAAATTGTGGCACGTTTGTTTCTAATGGTGCTGCACCGATTTAAATGCAATTCCATACCTCCTTAAAGTAGCAGCAGCAGCTTAGGGTATTTAGGATATTGTTCTTCAAGTGCCTTGAAGAACAGTGCCTTGAAGAACAGCGTCATTTGTAGCCCACTTTAGCAACAACTTTTAAAACTTAAGTTGCATAACTCCAGCATTGTAACAAAATTACACCTGTTTCTTACATACACCAGTATTTAGGCCAGAACTGTCAGTTCATGCTATGGAAGAGAATGATCCCAGGCTGCCAGAACTACGTCAGCAGAAACTCAATCCGCTAAGATACCAAATGCCTTATTTTACTCAGAAGAGTTACTGTAATATTCCAGCAAAACAGTTCTAGTGCAGGTAAAGGTATAGCTTGAATGTAGAACTCATCCCCCACCCAAAGTATCACATGTGGCGTTTCAGAAACACTGCTCTCCTTCTCTCACTTCTTCCTCCAGAGTGCTAGAGTACAGATCAGTCGTGTCTCTGTATTTAAAATCATTCACGGAAGTTTTTATACATAGGAGAGTTTAGGGAGACTGTCACCAAACACTTGCACGTTTAATACGGAGAACAAAATACGGTTGACGTTTTCAAGCAGGATGCCTTTTCAGCTATTCCAAATAAAGCCTGATGAATACTCAAAGAAAGCGATGATTTGGTATCACGCAGTTTGCTTCCTGGGTACAAAGAGCCAGGCTGTCATCTCACCTTCCTCAGCCTAGCAGCACTGTGCCCGATAGGAAGGAAAATGTCAGCCAGATTATACCAATCACACCCCAAATTCATAGGGCTCAGCATCACTAACACAGCTTTTTTTTCCCCTCAAGACTGACTGTGAGTAACCTACATTTTGATGTGCCATCAGTGACAAACAGAAATGGAAAAACCAGGTTTTCAAGAGCGAGGTTTGGATATTCTTCTTCAAACTTAGCAAATTTGATTTGCAGGCTTCTACACGAGGACTGTCTTGTCTATGCTTGGATCCTGAAACTAATCAGAAAGTTCCTTATCTCTTGCCACATCCTACGCACTGCCATAAAATCTGAAGAGGAAATTCACCCAAGGCTTAGGTACACGTGAATCCCTCAGACGGCTTCAGATATACGAGCCTGAAGATACTAAATTAAGTACCGCCCGTGAGCACGTGATAAATGTCCAATATCGCCTATCAAACGCTGCACGTAGCACAAAGGAGGTTCAGCTACACAAGATCCATCACTTCAGAAAGGAGTCACTGCAGTTAATATTTCTTCTGTGAATACACAGACATGCCATTGATTTAAAAGTTTTTAATGAGATACCAGCAATTTATAACACCGTGACATTTATGAGCCTCACCACACTTATATAAGACTTTGGTTTTCAAAAGAAACAGTTCTACTGCTACTCAAATCAATACATGCACAGAGGTCGAGGAGAACGTACTGCTGCAGTACAAGTAGTCAGACACCTTCTCTCTGCAGGCTTGTTTTGAATTGTTTATTGAGGTTTAAGAAGTCATCCACATTTCTATAAATATAGACATTACTTGAGTAAGTGACTTACAATGTCACCAGTGCAGGTACATATATAACCAACATACAAAAGCTCCACTGGAAGCTACTTCAGTTTATTCAAAAAGGACCAAGATGTCAAAAAAAAACCCCCCAGCTGTCACTTTCAGTTACTGAAGACACTAAAGTGCATTTTTGGTTACCTCCTGGACCAACAGCTGCTGATTAAAAAGTTTGATTATTTTTTTAAACATATCTAAGTTACATTGACTGACATTCAGGTTTGTAGCTGTCATCCTCCTGATACATGGCAGCAAGTAAGAAAACTATTACTTTGCTGGTTTAGTAAAAGGAGGAAATAAATTTTGCTTTTTTTTTTAAAATCTGGTATTTCCAACAAAACTTTTAAGAGAATCTAACATTCTGATGAATTTTTACAGCACCACTAAAGTTAGTCTTAAAAATCCAGGCTCTGTTTTAGCCCTTTTAATTGCTAGCCAAGTATCTAAAGTGTCACTTGAAGCTCTGTACCAGTATGAAAAACTACCCTCCCTTTTCTGTCAAGCACTATCCTGCCCAGTTAACACTGTTTGCACACTCTGTAAACAAGAACAGCTTAAAGCATAATTAAAGCAGAACACAGGCCCATCTTGAAAATCTTCTTCCCCCACTCCCCTCCCTCCCCCGCCCCCAGTAGTGTCAAATGTTTGAGTGTAAAAAGCCTTATTACATTCCTAACCACAAAATACTTTAAGAGTCACGACTGAAAAAAAAGCATACGTTGAAAGTGACATAGCAATACCACTTTAATAAAACGGGGTATTTTGGGGAGATACAAGATGTGCTCTGCTGATTTTAACTCCATCTTTACCTCATTATAATGTAGTTTTATTGCCAGAAAAGTCACCAGCAGAGTGAAGAATGCTGCGCTGTTAGAACCACAACAGCCAGGGTTGTTCTTTATAGCTCCTTTACTGCAATTAATTTACTTTTAACTTGATAGCAGGAGGACATAATACTCATCATTCAGAAATAAATTACTAATTTTGAGTAACAGTTTAAACCCGATTAGCAGTGTATGATGATGAATGGCTACTTCTAAAAAATAAAAACCTTACACACAAAAAAACATGCTGTACGTTGGGAAAACACTTTTCCATGCTCCAGCGTGTTGTTTACATTTTCTACTCGTCAAAAAAAGTCTTTCTGTTATCAGTCGAAGAATCCACAGCACTTAAATTTCAAGTATTTGAACTCAACATGATTCAATTTCAAAAAGTGCCAAATTAAAAAAAAAAAAAAATACAACTACACATGTAGCCAAGCTTTCATATAAATCCCCAAACAAGATAAAAAACAGCCTCTCGAAATAATGGGTTACTAGCTTCATACATGTTTTTAAAGCTGTATAATGTTCACCTAAACACTCCACTTACGAGCATCAGAAGTTTAAAAACACAGAACACCTTCAATGCAAATTGCTTGCAGAGGGCACCCTCAAACATAGGAATACAACACTAAGCAGAAACCCCTCATTTTATTTGGCTATTTAGACGTCACGCATATCCACCCATCCATTTCCTGATAGTATTACATGATCTATTAGGGCTTCTGAAATAATGCAGAGCCATAAAACTCTGAAGAGACTAGTGTAAAAAAAAAAAAAAAAAAAAGTTCTGTAACTGCACAGCCTTCCACACAGCAAGGTTGTGCAACTGATTGTTTAGTGTAACTAAGCTTAAGGGCATCCAAACAAGCAGGCCTGGGTTTGGAAGCTATCTTATGTCAAATTTTGACCATGTAACTACTGTAAAATAGAAAGGTCAAAATAGAACTCATCTCTTCTTTTTCTGCTGCCTCAACATTTTTCTTCGCTTAATTATCATATCATGTAGTTTCTCCAGTCCCTCTTTGAGTCCATCTCCAATGATTGCACAAGTAGGCTGCAAATGCCAGGGAGTCGAAGAACTCAGCTCACTCATTGCTAACATTTTCTCAATTTCAGAAAGGGAGAGAGAGTTCCTCAAGTCCTGCTTGTTAGCAATGATAAGGACAGGCACTCCTTGATTTTCAGATATCCTAGTAATCTTATGAAGTTCTGTTTTGGCCTCCTCCATTCTCTCAACATCGACAGAGTCCACCACAAACACAATGCCATCGGTGCACCTTGTGTACGACTTCCACAGCGGCCTCAGCTTCTCCTGGCCGCCTACATCCCAGAAGTGGAAAGTGACCGTTTTCGAGTTGCCCAGCGTCACTTTGATTTTCTCCGTATTAAATCCTTTAGTAGGAACAGTGTTGACGAACTCATTGAACTGCAGTCTGTAGAGGACAGTCGTCTTCCCGGCGGAGTCCAGTCCCAAGATGACAATGTGGAAACTCTGGAAAGAAGGCAGGCTGGAGAGGATGGGCGTCTGGTCCGAGAGTCCATTCCCCATTGCCAGAAGGGAAGGTGACAGCAGGCTGCCACGAGCAGAGGCCGGCTCCCACGGCTACGCTCGCCGCCGCGCTAGGCTCGGATCCTGCCAACGACACAAGCGGCGTTAGCCCACGGCTGCCCCCCCCCGCCCCGTCTCGGCTGGGGTTTGGCGGCCACAACGCGCCCGTCAGCGCCGCCGCCCCGACTGCGAAGGCGGCCGCGGGCAGCGCGACGCGAAACACCACACGTTCTCCGCCCGGCCCAGCGGGCTCTGCCGCCCCGCGACGCCAGCGGCGGCCACTA
>VWZZ01005924.1:249524-268494 GCA_013399095.1 Psophia crepitans
CACGGGTTTTCTCACTTTCACTCTTCCGATTCTCTCCCCCTTTTCCTATGAGCGGGACTGACCGAGCGTCTACGTGGTGCCCAGCCAATGGCTGGAGTAAAACCATGACATACGGTAATATGAATTTATATATATATAAAACAATACTATATATTATTATTCAGTAACCAACTGTATCTTGGTTGTACATTTAAAAATTGCAGTTACTCCTCTTCAGCTATACTCTAGATTTAAGACTGGAGCTAAAAAAGTATTGCTTTGAGGTGACATTATGTGATTCTAAAAGGAGATCAAGTTCCTACGTAAAATACTACAGCACTTTCACCCTGGATTTTGTGAACCCCCTTGAAAATAAACAGCAACAATGAATTTGCTGACAAATTGCAACACATGAAGTTTTGCTCTTAAGACTGTCGCTGAAACTGATGCACAAAATGTTTTGTACAAAGAAGTCTTTTATCATCTTTGCTACATCTGCTGAATTCTATTATGATAACTTACATGCTGCATGAATTATTTTGCTTTGATTATTAAAATGTAGTTGGTGGTAAAAAAATATATTTCCTCGCAATAAATAACAAAGCTTCGAGCAGTAGGGGGTGGAATTGCTGTGTGTTAACAGTTTAGGTTAGCACTCTGATTAGACCAGTTAATTAAACCTATTCTCATTTCATATATACCTTCACAAGAAGTCTAACATTTACATTTTACTGCTTTCATTTTCATAAATAAACATATAGCAGGCTAACAAAAAAAAAAGCCTTGCTCTTTGATACTGACAGTCACACCAAGTCGCATCTTGAACGCTCCTGAGGTGTGCTGGCTGAAAAAAAGTACTAGCTCATAAATTTTCTTAGTCACAGTGAGCAAGTGTTGTCTCACAGTGATTAAAATGATAATCTCCACCTCCCAAGTTCTGGTTGCTTCATCCTCTGACAGGGTGGCTGTACTGGCAGCAACTCCAGGTTTGCAGAGCACAGGGAACAGCCTGACCGCTTTCTGTACCTCTGGTTGTGCAAGTAGCACACCTTCTTCCTGAGGTGAGGTGGAACAGCAGGACAGCTGTCCCCAGCAGCATCTGTGTATCGCAAAGCTCTCTACCATACTGATTGTTCGTTTAATAGCAGCGCGTCCTTAATAAAGGTTGTATCATATGAAGACAAGATCTATGCTTAAAGTTCATAGTCACAAAATCCAAGCCCAGACATACAGTTAGGTATGGGGCACTTTTAAAGAGTAGAAAAAAAAAATCATAGAATCATAGAATGGTTTGGGTTGGAAGGGACCTCAAAGATCATCTAGTTCCAACTCCCCCTGCCGTGGGTGGGGACACCCTCCACTAGACCAGGTTGCCCAAAGCCCCATCCAGCCTGGCCTTGAACACTGCCAGGGATCCAGGGGCAGCCACAGCTTCTCTGGGCAGCCTGCTCCAGTGCCTCACCACTTTCATAGAGAAGAATTTTTTTAATGATATCTAAGTCTCCCCTCCTGCAGCTTAAAAAACATTATTGTTGCAGGTACTCCTGGTTTCCAGACTCCTTACCCCTACTTCACTGAGCAGCTGGTGCTAAAAAAAGCCCCAGCAAAGATGTTTCTTTAGTAAATGGAAAAAAACCCTCCTACTTCAGTCCTTCAGTATGTGAGGTAATACTTCTGCACCATGAGAAGTTCAGAAGTGTTCAATGAGAGATACTGCGATGAGCTTTACAGCCTTGGCTTGCATATTTTCTTCAATGGTTTTATACTGATCAAAGACATCTGTACTTACATCCACCAGCAAAGCGTTCCCCACCCCGAGTTTGTAACGCCATTTTTGGTTTTTTCTAGAACTACTGACTTCAGTCAAATGCGGTCTTTTTCTGAGAATGCTGGACTGTTCACTGCTACTTCTGAAATTCTTCCCAGTTACAGCACTGGTTCAAAGAGCTTTATCCAACCCCCCAATGCCCAGTACTGTTTTCCCCAGAAAAGCTATGGGCACTTTAGAGCTTCTTTGTATGCCCAAGTTATTCCAAATAGTTTAAAATTCTATCAGGCTGAGACTGCAATATCAGCTACCATCTCCTCACAACGCTTTCTTTGAAGAGAGTTGCACAATTTTTAAAGATATCGGTTTTCTTTAACACAAAGGAAGCAGTTTGCAAATTAAAAGTACTATGATTTTAAATACAAGAGCAGCATATGTTTTATTTTGTGCCTGTGTAGCTAGATTTAATATGTGAAGATGCTTTCCCCACTCCAGAGTAATAATGGAAACAGTGTATCAGATTCGATATTGCTGGCACAGAGTAATGGTGAAAAAAATAGGAAAATACACTTAAATTTTTGCTTTTCTGAAGAACTTTCTAAGTATTATATAAGTATTTATCATCTATAAGGATGCTGAGATTTGCTGGAATTATAAAAGATCAGGTGAACAAACAGACCTTGAACATCAGAACTAAGAAGGATTATTTTTTAATGAATTTGTATCTCAGTTGATTAACTGTAGTGGAAAGAGAGATGCAGGTTCTGACGGAGACTTCTAAGTGTTTCTGGGATGAAACATTCATTTAAGCCAGTTATTTCGTCATAATCCGTCCGCTTGGAACAGTTAGTTATTTAACAGCTATGCTTTGTCCTTCAGGTACTGCATATATCCGAAAGGGAGCGCAGGGGCCGGAAGAAGCGCGCAGCACTTAGCTCACAGGGTAGGACGTGGCACACAGCTACTGAAATGCTTAAATGACAAGTCCAGCGCACTGAGACCTGCTGTGAGAGAATTTCCCAGACGGTCACGAAGGACAAAGCGCTGAAGCTCTACTAATTGGCAAGGACCATCCCGCGCCTGCGGCCGGTGTGGGGCGCGCACAGCTGGCTCTTGGATGCGCTCTGACCCTTTTGGCAGCAGCTGAGTGAAGGTGCCTGTCCAATATGCAGGGTCCTCTGTAAAAATGAGCAGGCTGTTGATCTGTAATAATGTGGTGTAAATCAAGTTAAGCGCACACCTTGAAGAGGAATTTCCATTGCTCTTCTCCTAAAGAAGGTATCGCAGCAAGAGAAAAAAAAGATTTCACAGAGATTACAGCGTGTGGAAATAAAATGTTATGGAAGATATGCACGAACTCCCAGTAGGGCTGTGAAAAACCTGAAGTCTCTGCTTCAGTGTAGAATGTTGTAGGTAGTACAGGGATAATGTCACAGCTGCTTGAGCTCAGCTTCAGAGGCAGCAGCTAATCAAGTCCCTACTGAGACAATGAAATAGAGCACAAACTATTTGTTTGATGTTCTCCAACCATTCTTCTGTGATTTATCAGTGCTCCTAATAATAGGAGCTTGCAAGCACTCCTTATATCTCCTGGTCACCTCCAGAACAAACGTGTGATATATAGCTACTCCCTGGCTTTCTGAAAGCATCTCTTTCTTGGATGAGTAAAAAGAAAGACCTGCTGGGTCCTTAGATGCTGGGGAAGGGTTTACTTTTATTTTTTAACGAAAACAACAGTTTATTATGAATTTTAGTCAGATAACTGAGCTTGTGTAGTTTTGATTTCTTCAATACAGTAATTGAAGTTCCTGATAGATATACATCACAATATATGCTTTAACAGATAAATTAACTTGGTGTTTTGTAAACCACAGAAAACCGATAAAGTCCCCTGTGCATCTGTGCAGTCCACTAGCCTCATCCTCCACAGTGCCTGCTTCACTTCCTACCAGGAGCCTTTCCCAGTCACTTCATTTTAGCACTGTAGTTGTGAGGCACTTGTGGACAGATCTTTTAGTCAGTAGGCGTCTGAAGTGCACAGGGGAAAGTACTTTATCTGGCCCAGCAAAAGAAAACGTAAATTTGCGCTCAGAATGATATACGGCTCAATGCATTGCTTGCCAGGGAGGACAGACTTCCGACTGGCTTTTCGTTTGCAGATTTACTGGGAACCACGAGTTTTGAGCTAAGACGTATTTGCATTTTCTCCTCTTCCAAGCCAACAGCGCTCCAAGGTGCAGCACATGCAAACCGTGATGAGGTAGTAGCTGTGCAGGTCTCCAGCTTTCCCGGGTGCGTGGCAGCTGCATCCAGTCCCTGAGCATGTTTGGATTTTGACCAATACATTCAATTCTGTTTTGGAACAGACGGGTGTTAAAAATCAGCTTTACAGGAGGGGGCGGAAAGAGCAAATAGTTCCTTGCTTTGATTTCTAGTATTAAAAGTAGACTTCAGTCAGCAGAATATGAACCAGAGCTAAGCATTCTAGACTGGATTATTCTCAAGCCTAGAGAGTTGTTTGGCTGCAGATGATAAGAACTACAAAGTTTCAGTGCAACCAAAGGAGTTCTTCCCCCCAGGTCACAGGCAGTTTCACCCGCTAGCTGGCATGAAGGTTTCAGGCTCTTACATGGTGACACAAAGGGCACCCGATACTTGTCTAAGCACTGGGTGTTTGTTGCAGTTTCTAAAAATCCAGCAAGAGAAAAGTAATTCTTCTCAGTCACAATACTTAACAGTTTCAGTGTGAAATCCAAGCCTATTACTGTGTGCTACGTGAGCAAAAGGAAAACCAGCCCTTATCGTAGGGAACTCACAAGTTTGTATTGTGGCTAGGTGAAAAAAAAAAAGGAAGAAGAAACAACCCAAAGAAGAGAGATAAAAGGAGGTTTCAGGGAAGACAAACATTGTGTGGGTGGGGCGCAGTAATTTCAGCTCATTGCTCAGCTATAGAATTTTTAAGTCCTAGCAGCTCACTGCATCTTCTTTTTAAGTTACCAGTAAATCTCAAAATTATTTCAATGAATGCAAGATTGGGGCTCCTCTTTGCTAAAATTTAAAAGCTAAGTCAACTGAAAGTTGATTTGAAAGCTGATCACGAGTGTGCTAGGCAGAAAGCTTTCTTCCATGCTCCTAGGTTTCAATTCTTGGATGGAAACAACAGTAAACTCACTTTGAAGACCTTATAAAAGCTGTCTCTGCAAAATCATTTTTGCTTTCATCTCACAGAGAATACGATTCAAACAAACCACATTACACGTTCCAGTTTCATAATATTGAAAAAGAGTAGAAGTCTCTCAGAGAATCTGGCACCTAACAGCTGTTGCCACTAGAGTTGTAAACTCTACTTACGTAAAAAACCTGCCAAAATATTAATTTTTAAATGCATACATTTTTAAGCCTTTTGTTGACATCACAGCTTTTTATCAGAATATGGGTTTCCCCGTTCTGTTCTGGCTCTCATGGCTACACCACACTACTTAGCAGGCTTTAAACAAAGTAAGGAGAGCAGATAAACAGACTTAGGGAGGAACAGATTGTTTAGCTGAGATTTTAATCACGTCACCTAACTCCAGTGAACAGAGACAATGCTGCGAGGGCCGGTAGGTCCCAGTTCTGTACGGTAAACTCAGTCTTCATCTTGTCTTGAAGGACCTTCCTCTACAGCTCTACCAAGACAGGACACAGAAAGAGGATGAAGGCAGGACACTAGGAAGCAGAAGCAGCATACTATAAAAATAATCTTATTGGTTTTTTCCAGTTTAGTTTTTCCATTCAAGGCCCCTCTACTGCTGGGATATAAAAGGAAAATAAAACAAATAATACCTCTTCTTGTAAGGAAAAAATAAGCATGGACATACTGTAAACAGAAAGGGACTATTGAGGGAATTCTTCCTGCTTTGAAGTCTTTGGATTTCAGATGGCAAGCCATATGATAGCTATATGATGCATACAATTCCTGAGTACACGCAACCCCAATCTGAATCTCCAAAGGAAGCAGCAGGAAGTTTTAAAGAGGACAAATGTTTGCATCCTTTCCTCCTACTTTAACGATGGAAGGCCTCTGACACCATAGGTCATTCTGCCAAAAGCCTGTTGTTAAGTCTTAGAGTTCCCACCTGCTGAGCCTCACTTCAGAGCCCAGCCCTTTTGTTTAGGGACACCGACATCTGCATGGCCTTTCATCTCAGAACAACTCCAGGTAGAAGGTATTTTAGATGAGCACCGATGCACTCCCCTCAAACCACTGATTTTGAGTCTTTGCTGAGGACTGATTTGAAGGCGCAGCAGTCTAGCACATGAAGAATATGCATCTTTCTGTGTTTTTCAGACATGCGATAATTCAGAGCTGAGATAAAACAACGGCCATTAGCAGTCGCCACGGAGTCCCTCACTCCAGGCATTCCCTGTTACAGAACTAGAAAATTCTTCCTTTTATGTGAAACCAACAGCAGCGACCAGCAGTCATTTCAAGAGCAAAGATACCGTTAAAATGCGAACCAAAGCCTCAAAAAGAAGAAGATATTTGGCAGTTATTTTCATCCTTCTGGCTGTAGACAGCAGGCACTTCTTGGTCCTCTCAGTTCATATACTTTACCATGGACAGGACCCCTCACGCACAGCCTCTGGGTCGAAGCCGTGTCAGCAGATGCCTGTCACCCAGTATAATTCAGTAATGAAAAAAGAAAGATCCAGTAATTATCAACAGCCACAGTCCTTGAGTCATCCAGAAAATACCGCTTGCCAGAAACGAAATGAGCTGCACTGCAGAGAGGCCTCGTGTCTTTAACAACAGCGGCAGAAAAGAAATTTAAGGGTGCGAGAGATCAGACACGTTGACGTACCTTTTAAAAGCAAATGCTCTCACTCTCCAGGTCACAGTAAGGAGGCACCTGAGGACTTTATTGTTCCTTTGTAAATGCAGCGGAGCCTTGTCTTACCCTCACACTTAGGATCCCCAGAGCAGCGGCTCCTGATCTGGAGAGGAATTCGCAGGACCCGATGCAGGCGCACCTGCAGTTACGGCTGATGGAGCGCTCTGACAAAGCAGCCCTGACCTGCGCTGCCGGGGCGGGGGCAGTTATTCTGGCTCATATTGTGTTATACTGAAAAGCTTTACTTCTCCGCTGAGCTGGCTCCAGCCCTTCCTCCCTGCCCCAACCCCACCACTGGCGGAGCTGCGCCCATGCTGCAGCAAGTCTCCAAGGCATCGCACTTGTCTCGTCTGATCTTGCTCTGTGCAAGTTTGTGCAGCTCGTCACTAGTAACCCTGGCAGCTGTCTGCATTGTGAGCAGTACCTGCAACACGGCAGTGCTGAGAAGCGACTTCACGAGGTCAAGCATTGTACAAACACATGGTAAAAAACAGCACAGCTTAAACAAACAGGAAAAGGATGGGAGAAATCCTCATTTGATAGGTGCAGAATAAGAAGCACCAGAATTCAGGGATTTAATTCAGGTTACACAAGGATGCACAGACTGCAGGAAACACGGCTTACCAGAATCCCTGTTTGCTGCTTTAAATGCAGGACAAATTTCCATCACCTTTCTTAAAAGGTAAAAATCTTAAAAACAATCACTTTGAGCTTTGAGAATTCACACGTGGGCTATTTAGTTAGTGGATGCTGGAGTGCATCTGCAAACGCTAGGGTGGGGCAGGGTCTGGCAGCACCTGATGTGCGAGATACCTACTGTTGATTGGGACTATCTAGCAAGAAAGTAGGGGATTGTTAGAGTGGGCTTCTTACCTGTTGTCCTTGCTGAT
This sequence comes from Psophia crepitans, assembly GCA_013399095.1. Lineage (NCBI taxonomy): Eukaryota > Metazoa > Chordata > Aves > Gruiformes > Psophiidae > Psophia > Psophia crepitans. The sequence continues at coordinate 257,036 of VWZZ01005924.1, forward strand.
AAGACACTCACTGCTACACAACTAACCTCTCACCCAAGCCCAGAAGGAGAGCAGCTGATTAGCGGTGGGAAGGAGAGCGATCTCTGGCACCAACAAAGATTCCTACAGCCCCACTGAGCTGGTTCAACAGGGACCCAGCTGTGCTGCCATGCCTGTTACAGGACATTACAGGGTGGTGAGGCACTGGAACAGGTTGCCCAGAGAAGCTGTGGAGGCCCCATCCCTGGCAGTGTTCAAGGCCAGGTTGGATGGGGCTTTTGGCAGCCTGGTCTAGTGTAGGGTCTCCCTGCCCATGGCAGGGGGGTTGGAACTAGATGATCCTTGTGGTCCCTTCCAGCCCTAACCATTCTGTGCTTCTGTGATTTATGACCTTTCTGAGCCACCTCTGTAAAAATCTAAGCCAAGGGGGAAATTCATCTTAGGTTTCATCTATTTTAATTAGGATTTTTGCTGTAGCTGGTTCTGCTGCAGGAAGGGCATCAGACAACACAAAGCACGGTCAACTGTCAGGTAAAAGACGCTATGATGACCTGATTGCATTCAGCCTTGATGTTAATATTGCCAGCTGCTGGAAATCACCCTGAGTCACCCCTGTGAAATCTGGTAAAGAGCCACAGGGAGAGCTGTGCTCTTCTAGCACTGACCAAGAGGCTTTGTTAGAATAATCAAAGCATTATTGCTGCTAAAGCAAACATGCCTATCTGTGGGCTGTGCCTTGGGATGCTGTTTAGATTGTCCCAGCCTTGCAGCTTGGTGTCCTGGTATATTCCCAAAGGCATGTTGCATGTGCCTTCAGTGATCCTACTCCCCCCACCCAGGTAATTTTCTGATCTGTAGTCTACCAAACAATAAAACCCAATGTTTTCACTTGATGGTTTCATTTCCTTTGTATGGAGGCCCGCATTTCACTGCTGACTGATTAAATGTGGTGGTAAAAGGTACAATCGTGTGGATCTTGGTAACCTCATAGCGTCCTTTTGAGGAGAGACCACTTGCAGGGTGGAAGCATGGATGCATTTAGGAAGAAGCTCAGTTCCCCTTCTAATCACTCCCCTTCAATAACTCAGTTTGCTATTATTTAGAAGAAAAATAAAAATCACACTATGTCTTCTGTTCTGTAGGGACAGGTATTTTTTCTGTAATGCAAATATCCTTGAATGTCAAGAGGAACATGACATGCAGGAGGAGAAGGGCCAGAACAGTCGTCAACTAATTTTATGGCATGGTGGACCTCCCAATTCCCAGTGGTCTGCCCTTCTCCGTCTTGCACCTTGGAAGCTTTGACTGGCGTGAGAGTAGTTTATTGATTTTTAGCATAAGATAATGTGCTAATAGAGGACATCAAAGTAACTTTAGGCCATTCTAAAGAGGATGTGATGAAACGTTAAGGATGTGTAGTGGATTAAAGATCTGACAGTGTTTTCAGTGAAATCAGAAGTTCCTTTGGTTTCAGTAGCAAAAGTGTATTATTTCTTTATCTAAAGACAAATACATTGTCCTTAAAAAAGAAAAAGCAAGGATTTGGAAAGTCAGCACAGTAAAGTATTATCTAACTCTGGTTTCATTAGACAATAATTTGTCTTATATACTTATTTTTGGCTTAGTTAAGCCACAAAGGCACAACTTCAGTGGGTGCTTAGGAAGCAATTGTATTCTAAAATAAACTTCGAAGGTTTTTTTCCCAAGCTTTCCTGTAGGGAAGTGGACTCTGAAGAGCAACTTCAGTCCATGTAAAATAATAGCCTTGTTTTGTGTTTGGTTTTTTTGTTGTTGTTGGTGGTGGTGGTGGGTTTTTTTAGCCTTTTTAGATCCAGTAAAAATGAAGACTACAAGAATATTGCAAAGTTTGTAACGAGAAGTGTCCCTGTAACCAACAGATGTGCCTGAGAGCACCTCCTGCTGCAGTTCAGTGAGGAACGTATTTTCTGTGATTCCTCAGTTCTGCTGTGAGGGTTAGTCCCCCTGTCTGTCACCTTCATCATTTCCTTCTTGTGGCAGGTGAAGCCTGTGTGAGTCTGAACTGGCAAGAGGTCAATCTGTTCAGTTGAATGTAGCTACATTCAACAGTCATTTACAGCAGATCCGATGCTGCGTAGTGCTACGCGCCGTGGTCAAAATGGGTATTTGGAGCAGTGGTTTCAGAGGCTGGCTCCTCTTCTGCGTACAGTCTGGAGTTACATTCTCAGATTATGCTATTTTATGTAAACTGACGATACAGTGTATAGTGTTACGATGGCCTGTTGGCTCTAAGAATTCCTAACTTTATCTTTCTGGTGCAATGAAATTCTCTAAAACAAAGATGAAAAATGGCGCTGTATGGAAACCAGCAGAACACATGAGCACTTGCTGTTTGGTAGCATCATGAACCTGCTAACTCAGGGTCTGATTTTGCCATAACAAATAGACAGAAAATACTGTTACTGTTTGATGATAATGCAAGATACAGTTTATTCTTGACTGAACTTGACTGTACTACATACATCTGCACAATTTTTTCTGTTTATTCTGAAAACAAGGCTACGTGGGTTTGCAAGGCTACGTAGCAAGGTTTGCTACGTGCATTCACAAAGTTATGCTCTGCAATATTTTCTTGAAAACAGCTTAATCTTTAATATTTCCAAGCACTTACAGTCCATCCTGTCTGTCCTCCTTCCCTCTCTCTCTTCTTCAGAGAGAGAAAGAAATACTTCTTTGTGTGCACTGCACTGTACGTACGAAAAATAAACTTCCTCGCTAGCAAGTACACCCTACGACAATGTTGCTAGCAGCTGTCGTGCTTAAAGCCCAGCTGAGAACACTGTTCCGTTATGAACTCTCAATGCTCTTCTCAACAACAGCGATCAACATGCCAGGACAATGTATTGTAAACCCAAACGCCCAGGCCAGGAGACCACAAAAGCTCCTCTGTCTTCTGCAAGGGAACTAAGAGGCTTTCACAGCGCTGCAGTGTTCTGCAGTTTCACAGAGCCCTCAGTGTTCTGTAAGATGTTTATGGACAAGGAGGGCAAATCTTGTCTAATCCTCGGTGAAGAGCTACTATAACTGTTATTTTTTAAAAATGAGGAGAATCATACTTATGTGTTGAAGACAGCCATCAGATAATTACAGGCTGCTCAGTGGCTGTATGAAGTGCAGTAGCTGAGGAACTGAAAAGGTCTTTGTGCTCCTTCCAGCAGGAGGAGGACATCTCCGTATCTACTCGCACAAATAAAAAGTAAGACCTGTCCTTTAAAAAACAAACATACACCTATTTCCTCCTATTTTATAAAATAGTAATTTCTATAGTCAATCATTTTTGCAAGCAGAAAGGCTGAAGAGTTTGATAACAACAATAGTAGTTTTTCTTAAAGGTGAAATCATAACTAAACGAGCACCCAGTTCTTTGATTTTCACTTCTGTTTGTAAATTTTCAGTTGTTGGGAAGAGTTAGCTTTCCATTGGGTAAAATGGCACCAAAGTTAAAAAAACCCACAAAACAGCACAACAAAAACTTCTCACTGCATTGTCCATCTAAAAAGGAAGGTACCTACTAGGGGGTTTTAGGAAGTTTTGCTAGACATCGGTGGAATCACTGAGCAACAGTATTTCAGAGAGAGGAAGTTCAGCTGCATTTAAAACACTCGGTTTTGTAATTTTATTTGAAATGAATTGACATTCAGATACAGCCCAGCCATATCAGCAGAGATTTAAACAAATGTTTAAGCTAACAAACTCCTATAATTAATCTCTTAGCTTTACAGTTCTTTTTGTAATTGATAGATTATGAGCTCAGACTAAATTCTCTCTTGCATTGCCCAGATTCAAAATCACTATCATGTTAAAAAAAATACAAAAATGTCTAAAATGTAATTTTCCATCCTAACTTATAAGAATAATAAAACCATTGAAATGCCTTCTTTAAAAAGCCACATTGACATGATTTACACCTGTACAAATTGTTTACAACAAGCATTATAGGATAAGTGTTCAAAGGAGTGCTAAAAATTTGAAGCAGATTTCTCCCTGCTGCCCTTAAAGTAGACTTTTCTGGCTAGACTACACATAAAAAACACTTTGAAAATGTATTTTTAAAATCACCAGAATAACAAAAGTTCAAAATAATTGTGTCTGAGAGAAAAGAGAAGGCCATATTCTATGGTGCCTGCTCACACCCCAAATTCCCAGGATGTGGAATGCTACTGAAGCAAGGGGTTTCCTTGCACTTGATGGCCTTGATACTTGACTAAGAGCTGCATAGAAGATGGGCAGAAACACATCCTGCACCTGGCAACGCGAGCAGTCTGCATGCTGGAAAAGAACCGAGCACTGCTGAGTAAGGCAACCGAGACAGAGTATGGCTTAAGTGCAGCCTGGTTAAGGCAGAGTACGTATTTTTGAAGCTGTTACTTCTTCTGCTTCCACTTGAAAGTACTAGTGCACTAGAATGCGTTTAACAGCTTTGGTTAAAAAGACCTGGTGGAGCTGGAGGTGGTTCCCAGACATAATGAGCTCTGTCGACTTCGTATTCTTAGAGCCATTCAGTCCAAAGCTCCAAATATGTGTGCTAACAGGACAAACAAACATGTTAAGCACAGCTGTCTGAAAATACCCATCCCTTGTCATCTGAAATTTCATGTGAGTGAGTGTGACAGTATTTTGACCTAGTAAGTAAATCATGTCCAGTCCTCCCCTTGCAACAGATGTAAAATTAGTCCCTTATCAGGCCGAATTCTGCACAATATTATGCTGACCTTAATCTAAAGGAATTTCTTTGGCATTAGTTTGGATTTTTAAACGAAGGCAGAATTTGGCCCATTTTAGCACATTAAAATAAACCGCTCCACAGCTTCTGCTTGAAGAATCAATAGATTTAACAAAGTATTGGCAACTCTTTCCATATTTACTACATGAAAAGCCCCACTGACCCCATTTGACCAGTTTACAATTATAATTTATCCTCTCCAGTTCTAAAAATTTCTAGGTTATTCACAGAAATATATCAAAGCTTGGGAAAGTATAACAACAGATGCATCATATTGTTGCATAAGCTTATGCTTAAAAATACTAGAGAGTAGCTGGGCTCTGATCATTCTTTGGCATGAAGCTGAAGCCTCCTTGGACCGATCAGTTCTTCCATTTGTTGGAGTCCCAAGCCAGGAACCAGCCTGTGAACGTCGGGGGTTCATGCCCCTGCTTCACGATTACAATGGGGGTTCCCTTATCTCTGCCAGAAGGATCTGTGTCGATGTAGCGTTTCGCTGAAACCGGAGAGGAAATAAAACATGTATTAGTTCATTCCTTTGGTATAAAAATACATTAAAAGCCCTACTGAAAGAACCCAGGGCTAGTACAATGTGTGGTATTCAATTAAATTATTTCAGAGGCACTAAAATGATCAGGTAATTGCTGATTTCTCCCAGCTGCCAGTGAAGGAATTTTCCAGGAGGTTAAAACAGAGGGATTGTTGCTCTGAGCAGTTTGATGCCGTACAGCTGGGGTTTGGCTCTTGCACAGGAGAAAGCATTTGCTGGTGCTTCATTCCCGTCTTTCCTGTGTAAAAGCCAGTACAGTTTGCCTTGACATCGCAACATGACATCAGTACGTACCGGTAACGCAGCTAGGTAACCCTAGCTGCCCCAGGGAAATACCTGCAAGCAGTTTTAGTGCAAACTTTGTCAGAACGGCTCAGCTATATGAAATCATGCCAGAGATGACGTGATTTTTTCAAGGAGCTGCACTCTACATGAGTTGTCTTGATTTGTTCTGCAATTGGAATGTCCTCCTCCAAATGTAACCCAGTGAAGGGTGGCAGTGGATTGAGTGACATGAGGATTTGCTGGCATTCCTATGACTACATACACTGGCGTAGTGTGCAGCACAGTAGGTATCTCCTTTAAAATTCTTTCTGTTTTCAGTGCAGTTTCTTTTCATGGAGCTCGCCTATGCCGTCTTTAAAAAGCTCTGCAGCCTAGTAATGCTATCGTGATTAATTTTACCCTTCGTGAACTTACAGATAAGAAAGATAGGATGAATTTCAAAGCACATTTAAAGGAACAAAAATCTTTGCCGGCTATAATCCTAATAAGCTCAGTAACCCTTTTGAACACCATAAACGTAACTAGATTTCTTCTACTTCATCTTTTTCACTTCTTTAAGTAATATTGATGCTAGTTCACTCAGAATTCTGCCAAATTGATTTGATTTACCAGATTTAACGGATTCCTGTCGCTCAGTTTCATTAGCATCCTTCCCAATCCAGACAAAAACCTGCAAACAGAGGACAGAAAGATAAAGCTCCCATGGTGTTACAAGGATGTTGTGTACAGCAGGTAAAGTACTAAAGAGTGGATTCCACTAGGAGAAAGAATATACCCTATGAACAGACTGCAGAGACACACAGCTCTCCAACCACAATTGATTATTTTTTTTTTCTTCCCTTGTGAGAGACTGTAGTTCTGTCCTCTGAAATCTCACAGCTCTCCCGACGCTGGAAGGCCGGACCTTTATGCAGTCTGATGAAAGGAATTCTAGTTACCTTTTCCATGGATATCTTTTACAGTTTGCCAAGGAAATTGCTGGTTAGGTGCAGGTAAAAACATGGAAGAGGAGCTGTCTCTGGTTTAAGCTCTGCGTGCACATCAACGTTTGTGCTCTGTGATCAGTGCTACCCAGGGTAACTGCTAGATAACCCACTGAATAACCCAAACACCAGAGCCTCGATCTACAATCCCCACTTTTCTTTTTTTTTTTTTTTTTTTTGCCAAGGATCCTTTTGGAAACCAGCTACATGTCCTGGACTTCTTTCCTTCTTACCTGAGTCAGTATGTCCCAACTACTTTGCACCCAGCTCTTCCACCCACCTTCCCCCATCACTCCTTCCCGCATGGACCTTGGACGTTCTTTCTTATTTCCAAACCCCTTTTTTTCCTCAAGGGTTAGGCTGAAGAAGACAAATAAAACGTGGGATCTGTGGCCTCTTTCACCTCCAAGGGCAGAGGAAGGGTAGAGAGCCTCCACTGTGAGAAACAGACATGCTCTCCACACCTGCAGTACGTTTGCCTGTCATCCAAAAAGCTGTCAACATTTTCAGTTTTCAGTGAACCTGGGACAATGACAGAGATTATTTCTGTCACCCTCCATCCAGTTCTTCTGAAGAAATCTGTGTAAGGGTCTAGTATTTGTCCCCTTCTTTAGGAAAAATTTGGGGGGTATTTTGTGGCTTCCAAATACCTTTTATGCAATAACTATCTTTTTAAAATTAATACATTTTAGTCTTAAAGTCAAGTTACTGAGAGTCTTTGAGAAGACTGCTGGGGCTTCTGTTCTTGCAGCCTCCATTGGTTTTATTAGGAAGTGCCTGCCGTGGTTGCACATTATGCTTGGAAATCCATTCATGTATGTTCACATTAGCACATCATAAAACTCAAAAAAATATAGCTCCCTCGGGTATAATTTAAAGAAAACAAAACCTCTTCTGTTCTCACAAAGACGATTTTTCCTCCCATGTTATGATCTAGGGGGTTAAGCTCTCCCTGTTGCCACAAAAAGCAATGGTCAAGCACACAGCTTACCTGCTCCCAAGTATCCAGCAACATGACATCATCTTCAGCCAAATCGTCCTGAGTGAATTCTCCTGGGACCTCCTCGATCTAAAAAGGGATATTATGGGGTTTTTCTTTTTTTTTAATGACTTCTCAATATATTCTGGTTTTGAACAGACCAAAGACTTTTTTAAAGGGATAAATCTAGGAGCTGGCGTGCAATTCTTTTTTGCTTCTAAAGGGTCAAGTCCTAAACTGATTTGATGAATGTTTCAAGGGTGTTTTACTGAAAGGAAACAAATCACATAATTGCACGTCCTAGAAAATCAGCTCTGAGTTTGTCAGCATTGATAGGATATCCTCAGGAGAGGCAGAGGTTTACATTGTAATTGTGACTATTGTAAGTTGGGACCGAGGTCTGCCAGAAGAAAGGGACAGGGAAATTTCCATAGAGCACGTTGTACCATGCAAACTAAATCAATCTTCCAGCGGATATATTCATGCAGCTTACATTCATTAATAAGGAAGAGAAACTCCCTTGACTTGCAGCGAGCGAGCTCAGTGATGAAATACACACCCAAGCAAGCTTCCCAGTCACTGGACCATGGGACATTAAGGATCAGTCCCCAAAGGAAAGGCAGACTGCTTGCTTCTTCTTGGGTTTACAGGCAGATAGGAAAGTAGTTTAACGTTCTTCTGCATGAGCAGGAGAGGTAATAACATAGCTAGTGGTCAGCCCTCTGCTTTTAAAGAATTGTCAAGGATTTGGCTATGCTTGGTCATGTAGGAATGCTAAAGGGACGGTAAGCAGATGGTGCAAAAGACATTCCTTTTCCCTGCACTGTGTTATGGTGGAGAGACCTCAGGGTGATCCAACCTGCCTATTCTGGTGAGCTCTAATGGTGATTCTGTTACTAGAGAAATGCCATAGGAAAGAGAGGATTTCACAGAATTTGGAGGGAATTTAAAACAAAAGCCAAACAAATGCATAGCTCCCAGCAGACTGTTATAGAGAGGTTGGTTCCTATTACTGTATTTCACAAGAGTGTTTTAGAAGCTTGCTAGAAGAATACACTTTACTACTAGTCCTTATTAAAGGATCCTATTTGTTTTATCCCTCTCCAAGTGAATGGGCTGTGCCTTAAGGAGACTGCAGACATGGTAGCCAGCTGTGTCCCCTACCTAAAATTTAGTGCATCCTTGCCAAATAGTGACACAGCATTGCCCTCCCAGAATATGGTAAGTAATTAAGCCTGAATCACAGGCTTAATACCCAGCGCACAGCTCTGGGTATTTCTGCTAAGGAAATACGTCTTCCAGCCTCCTTGAGCACAAGCCAATACCTTAGAGGCATAATTATACGTCTTAAATCTCTGTGGAAAATTTCAGGCTGCTAAGGATTTTTGGCAAGGGACGCTTCTTTTCCTCACCACCACTATCAGACATGTAAAGGGCAAGGCACCGACCTGCACTTTCTCAGTGAAGTGATAGCAGTCTGGCAATGCTCTGCAAGGACACAATTGCTTTTGACTAGGCAAACGCTGTATCTTTTTGCATCTGCAAGCCTTTAGTCCCAGGCTGGAGCAGGCTCTGCGTGCAAACGTCTGCAGTATTAATCCTTCTGTCCATCCTTTGCATTTGGATTGATTTAAAGCACCAAACCTCAACTTTCTAGTTCTTGCCAAGCACGGTTAACTAAGTCAGATCCCCAAATTCACTTAATGTCTGCTGATTCCCAAGGAAAAATATACCAGAAAATACATAATTAATCAGAGAGGAAAGTACCCCTCATATACTCACAATAAATCTGCCAGTCTTATTAGAACAACCATACAGGCGAGGGGGATGATCTTCAGCTTTTGACAAGAGTTGTGATGAAGTCTGATATTTTTTTTTACCTCCAAGTGCTTTCCAGAATTCCTCTGAAATACACAATATATAATTTATTCAGCAGTGGATTTAACATTTGATGTCTTAGCTTGTTAGATACCGTTTCAAGAATCCCCAAACAATATCTTTGCTGTCTCACAGATGTGTGCGCTTTCTTACAGTTCTTTCTGCAGTTTGTCAAAGTAACAATACAGATATCACTTGCAGCCCCAGCAAGAGCAACACGCTACGTCCTTCTCCCCTCCAAGGCACTCAAGGTAAAGAAAACACTGCATTCCTCTGCAGCTCCTGCTACTGTCCCTACAGACTTCCAGGGCATCGCACTGCTTGTGCATCAGCCTGATCTGGATAGGTCTCCACGGTAAATGTTAGGGTGGATTTTCAAAGGGAGAAAATGAGCATATGCTTCTGCCTACAAACTATATATGATCTCAAAAACCATTTAGGCTGTATTTCCATGCAGTGCTGTGTATTCTCAGCTGCCTATAGCAACCGTGTGGCCTCATACTAACCAGGTTCCTGGCCTTCATTAATCTTGGCAGTCTGGCATTTGAGAACGCTGGCAATGTATTGAGCTCCTTGTTCCTCTTCTTTGTTTGCTCCTTTTCCTACCCAGGTGTAGCCAGAGTTGTTTGGCAGTTTCAGAACAAAGACGTCATTAGAGTTTAGTGACATTGCGTCAACGTCAACCTAGACCAAAAAAAAATTTGTTTTGTTCGTCATATTTTCAAATACTGTGATCACCATTTTGCATGTTTATATAAAACGTGTAGATAGATGTCAATCAGCTACACTTTTTTCCTTCAATTTTTCCCTAGATATATACTGATATAAATTAGAGAAGAACTTAACTTTAGACAGGGAACTGACCCGAAGGGCAAAACTCAGAGGACTGCGTGGCAGTAGGAAAGGCTGTCTCGTAAGGGTTGCTGATTTCTTGTCTATTCTTTGTCGGCTGACTGTTCGCGACACGTTTTCTTACAGTATCCTCTGAAAGGTGTAGGCTGGTTGCAGCCAGTTACGGCATATTCTCTTTGAGTTATTAAATGGGTTGGTCACATACAGCCATGAATTTAAGTTCTGCATGCCTACCAGATGTGACTAGTCAACAAGCTTAGAGAGGTTCTGGCTGCCATGCCATTTCCCATGGGGAAGAGTTGGTTTACTCAGCAGGTGACCTTACCTCTGCAATCCTGGTGATGGCTGCCAGGTTCCTGCGGACTTGGAAGAGTCGCGTGGGTGGAGCAGGTTTCTGTCCTTCCTTCTTGGATGTCCCATCCTTGTAGACAATAAGCGGTTTCTTCTTGAACAAGCTCAGTAAATGTGCGGGCTCTTTGCCTTGGCTGACTCGGATCTGTACGTACGTAAAGAGATGCAGTAAAAGAAACAAGATGGCATGGGTAGTTATTTTTGGTCTTTGTTGAACAGCGTAGGGGATGTTAGCCGATGAGAGGTGGCAAGCGAAGAACTAAAAATATAGTTCCAGACACACTGAAGTTAGAGCATTTGTGAGATTTTTTTTTTTTGTCAATCATGCTGACACAAGGACAAAATTCAAACTTCTAACACAATGTTCAGCTGATTAAAATGGCTGCCATCTACTGTAATAAGAAAATTAGTCTTTTTCAAAAGAACTGTCATTTCATAGAGTGTTACAGAGTGACTTAATTCCCCTGAAAAACTATCTTGGAAGTTTAGGTGCCCTGTATTTAGGGAGAAGAGAATGGTTATTCCTCCTGTTCATTATTTCCATGTGTATTTTATCTGCAAGAGGATGAAAAAGATGAGCATAAATCTATCGTGGACCAACAAAAATGAACTTCCATTACAGACGCAAAAGATGTTACTGCAATACCAAAAAACACCGAGCTACGAAGAACGGCTGCTTTTAGGTTAACGCATGAGAAAAGTTATTTGTATGCAGCCGTTTGTTCTTCCTTTCCAAGAGCACCGAGGCAGGGTGCGCGGCCAGCAGGGGGGGAGGCGAGGACAGCCCCAGCCCCTCCGCCCTGCGCGGCGGGGCCGGGCCGGCGGGGAGCCGGGCCGAGC
>VWZZ01005924.1:268520-294093 GCA_013399095.1 Psophia crepitans
CAAAAACCACAGCAAAAAACTGCTGAGGGAAACACGTGGCTGAAAAATAAATGCGGGAAGGCTTTTTAATGTCACTTGTCCTGTAGTGCCACCTGGTGACACAACCCAGGGCGCCGACACCTTGCCAGCACTGCTAGCGCAGGCGTCAAGCGCAGCGACAGGTAGCCGGGCACCCACCCGCAAACGCACACTTGTGTGTGTGTGTGTGCGTATCTACGCACATACGTGTATCTGTTCCTACATTCATTGCAGGCTAAAAGTACTTTTAAATATCATGTCCACTGCACTGAGACGGATCGCAACCAGCTTTAATAGAAAGACTTTTAAAGCACATTATTATGGCGGCTGTCAGTAATAGTATTAAACTGGTGAAGGGGCTGGAGCACAGGTCTTATGAGGAGCAGCTGAGGGAACTGGGACTGTTTAGTCTGGAGAAGAGGAGGCTCAGGGCAGACCTTATTGCCCTCTACAACTACCTGAAAGGAAGTTGTGGTGAGCTGGGGGTCGGCCTCTTCTCACAGATAACTAGTGACAGGACAAGGGGGAACGGCTGCAAGTTGCGCCAGGGGACGTTCAGGTTGGAGATGAGGAGAAATTTCTTCTCGGAAAGGGTGGTCGGGCATTGGAACAGGTTGCCCAGGGAGGTGGTGGAGTCACTGTCCCTGCGGGTATTTAAGGAAAGGTTAGACGCGGTACTGAAGGACATGGTTTAGTGGGTAATAGGTGGTGGGGGGGGATCGGTTGGACTGGATGATCCTGGAGGTCTCTTCCAACCTTAATGATTCTGTGATTCTATGATTCTATTGTTACTGTAGTTCTTGTATTGGTCTCAGGTGTGGGGCAGGACCACGCTGCGCTGAACTCTGTCCAGATACAGAATATGTGTTAGGAATATTTCAAGGAGTGATTACCTAGAAGTGTTCTAATCCTTCCTTAATGTAATTTTAATCGTGAATCATAACTTATTAATGGCGAAAAGTATGGTCTGCAATCTAAATTAACTGTAGGAGGGGGAAGCCCTTTACTTTGGTAATAAAGAAATGGGAAGCACAGAATTATCCCCTACTGCCTAGACAATCTCTGCCTGTCCCTAGTCATCTTCCAATTCGAGGTTTTTTGTCAGAGGAGACCTCTCACTTCCCCACCTACCTGCCACTCCTCACTCGTGATGGAAGGGGAGCACACACCCTAGTCATGCTAGCCCTAGCTTATCTCCTCACGGCTTTTAGTTGCCAATGTCCTGTGCCTTGCCTTGCACACTCCATTTCTTCAAGTGAGGGTGTCTCTTCTGCTTTCATGGAGCTGTAAGCACCACAGGAATGGAAAACCCAAGTTATATTCCTCACTAAGGCAGGAACAAGTCAGATCCTGTGGCACAGTTCCTGCAGGCATTCCAGTTCTGGCTGTCGTGTGGCTTTCATGTCTCTGTAAAAGTTAGGCATCCTGCCTGGGCTAAACATCACAGCTTCCTACATAACCAAAAGGAGACAGGGGAGCTCACGCAGGGCTATCGCCCTGTCAGACCCCTGCTTCAGAGTGAGCCGCCCTGGGAGCACCTTGTCATTCGGTCTCCACTGACCATGTAAAGAGTCTATAACACTAGGCAGGACTAAAACTTAATTTTTAGATAGTGAAAGTCGAAGGAAAGAAAAGGCAGGTTTAGGTTGTGTTATATCTGTGTTCTTTTGGACATCCATATTCAGAAAGTATGATTCAGATCAGAATCTTCGGTGACTTTAAAAGGAGCCTGTAGTGCTTGGCTCGATACAGACCATGAGCAGTCGATATTCCCAGTCTTCAAACGCTACCTCCTCCTTTCAGTTCTCATTGAAATGTGCATATATTGCATGCTCTGTTGAATTTTATCCAAGACACTAACCTGCACGGCCTGACCGTTCAATAACCTATCCAGCTGAACAGTCAGAAATGCAGATGCAGTCAGTTCATCTTTTGTAGCATGGGCTCCTTGCCTGAGGAAGACAAGGAGAAAGACAGTGGTTAAGTCCAGTTTCAAAATAATCCAGAGCTTATACTGCATGACAAACGCACAGTGAACAACCTTGCATTTTGTTGTGGTTTAACCCGGCAGGCAGCTGAACACCACACAGCCGTTCACTCGCTCCCCCCTGCAGTGGGGAAGTGGGATGGGGGATGAGAGTGGTCAACACCAGTGGGATGGGGGGGAAACACGGGGAAAAAAAAAGGAAAATTTGTGGGTTGAGATAAGGACAGTTTAATAGGACAGAAAAGGAAGGGAAAGTAATAATAATGATGATAAAAGAATATACAAAACAAGTGATGCACAATGCAATTTCTCTACACAGGCCAACTGATGCCCAGCCAGTTTCCGAGCAGCGACTCCCTGGCTAACTTCCTCCCCTGGTTTATATGATGTCATATGGTATGGAATATCCCTTTAGTCAGTTGGGGTCAGCTGTCCTGGCCTTGTCCCCTCCCAGCCGCTGTGCACCCCCAGCCTCCTCTCTGGCAGTGCAGTATGAGAAGCTAAAGAGTCCTTGACTTAGTGTAAGCACTACTTAGCAACAACTAAAACATCAGTGTATTATCAGCATTATTCTCATCCTGGCACAGCACGATGCCAGTTACTAGGAAGAAAATTAACTCTATCCCAGCCAAAACCAGGACACATTTACATGTGGTTCTACTCAAAATGACAAAAAGTCAGCATAAAATAATATCTACATACTGGAGGTCTGTGCAAAGCTGACCAAACATACCATGTGTAGATGATCTGTCCTTTAGGGTAAGTGTAGAGGATAATGTAGCAGTCACCACCATAGAACTGTCCATATGTCTCAGGTCCCACAGGAACTCTGCCACTGCTTTCCACACGCCAGATCTGGGGAAAAGAGAAATCACTGGAGAATGCAGAACTTCATCCTGAGACTCCTCAAGAAGCAATTGATAGTGTCATCCCTTGAGGGACCTTTGTTTCTGTTCCCAAGTGTTACAGAATAAAACCAGGAACAGTTCTTTCAGGAAGTAGATAGATACACCCCGTGCCCACTGGATGGATGAACAATGACCGTCAACAATCCATTGCAGTACACTTTTCTTTGTCCTGATGCTTTAATGTCACACAGTCACCTTATAATGTATGTTGAACTTACTTTCTTAACATCTTAAGATGAGAATATGACATGAATCGCACAATATTATGATTTATCACAGAACTATCATGTCATTTGGGAGAGGCACACTGTAGTCAGATAACACACTGTGAGGCAGATTTCTTCCTATTTGATTCACTACAGCCCAGTTCAGTTAACAGCTGCTCTCCAATAACATACTGCTGTAATTATACAGCAAAAAATACCTCAGATCTAAGCTGCTTTGGCTCAAGCCTAGGGACCATCCCAGGTATGAGGTCAGAAACTCAGAAAATACACCGGTGAGACTGTAGGTATCTATCCCTCCTTTTTCTTCCAGAATCCCAACATGCAGACCTGTATTCAACAGGCTGTGTTGGTGCAATGCCAAATCAGCCCTGTGCAGTCCGAAGATATTCCTCTACTGCGATATGGATAGATCTAGAAAGACTGTAGAGCTGTCTTTTTCTTTCTAAATCCAGGCTACCCGAGACACGCGCTAGAGGCAAAGCAGGTTTCTCTAAAAAGTTCATTGGATACATACATAAAGACACGGAATGAATTTCTGATTCCAAGTGCAAGTTTCCCAGCTCCAGATTTCAAGCTGATGTGAGCTACAAGTTTTTCTTTAGGGTAAGGATCATATTTGAAGTCTATCTTTAATAGGTATTGTGTAAAAGGGGAAACGCCTCTGCTGTTTGGTTTCTGCTGATGACTAGTACGACGTCTTTCATAAGCACCGTAAAGACGTGATCCTGCACAGAGCTGATGAAGAGATTCACTTTCTACTTCAAAGGACCTTTTCTAATGCTAAAAGCAACACTGCCACTAACGTAGTGTTACTCTACATAACAGCTTAAGAAGCAAAACATAGAGTAGCAGCTTATCCTATTACAAGTGCCAGAACAAGCTAGGTAGGTAGAATATAATGTAATGCAACGCAAAAATTACCTCTACTTTTCCTGAACCATCATCTACCATGTTATGCTGGGCAGCCATTTGTGGAGACTCATGTAACTTGGTAGCATCAAATTCAATCTGCTCAATTTTAGCCACTCTCTCTGTGACGTATACTTTGCCAAAGCCATCACTTTGATCTTTATCCTTCCAGTCTTTGAAAAATTGTTTGAAAATCGGTGTTTCACCTCCTTCAGGAAGGACTTGAATCTGAAATGAAGCAAGACACATGAAATGGAAGGAAAACAAAACTGACGCAATTACTCCAACAGAAACTTTTCTGAATTACTGTTAGTGAAACATTGACCTCACTGTCTTATAAAGCCCTTAGAAATATTTTTTTGCTGATTTAGAAACAAAGTCATTAACAGAGCTCATGCTCTCCTGGTATCATCTCATAAATAGATCGCACCTGTGTGTTGGCAGGATAATTCATCTGCTGTATGAATTGTTCAGCATTCTTCATGGCAGCTTTTCTCTCTTGGGGGTTAGCATCTTTGCCTGGTTAAAACAGAAGGATAACAGTGCAAGGGAAAGGGCAATGAGCTCACAGATCCTGCAAAGACAAGATGTCCTTGAGCCAGGTTCTCTTCAATATTGCTCATGCCCCAGTCTAGAGCAAATACAAATGCTGGGCATAGCATGAGTGCTAAGAGTCACACAAGTTGAATGGACAGAACAGTACCGCGGTGGCTTTGAAAACAGTTAAAATAAAAAGTAATTAAAATTAAAAAAGGCATTGTTTTTTGCTTAGTGTGTGTGTTGCTATCAAAAAATGCTGTTCAGACGCTCTGCTTGGTTCCATGTACAAGAACACCCTGGATCCTTTCTCCGAATCCCCCCTAGCTGGGCTGCAACACGTTACACAGAGCCGCTGCCCAGAACTGCCTTCACTGCTTCGGGCAGCACCACAGCTGCAGTACAGAAACTCCCACTTGTCTGGCTGCGCTGTGTGATTTACCACCACCTTCCGCATCCGTTGCGCCTTGTTCAGCCTTGCTCAGTGTTAGACATCTCTGAAAGCCTCCGCGGGGTGATATTGTGTACCAGGGCTGTGTCCCAGCTGGCTGTCAATGACTATACTCCAAAGACCTCTTAGTCTTGCTCTGGTAAGCTCTTCATTGTACTCCGTCTTGAATGAGACTATTAGCAAAGTAATTCACACTCCTCAGCTTCGTGCCCTGAAGATTTCCAGCAGAGATGATAACTGCAGCCTCCCAGTGCAAGGGTGAGACTCACAGACTAATGGTTTTTTCCCACACGTTATTTTTACCAACAGTAGCAAAGTGAGGATGCACAGAGGAGCACGTAGGGCCACATTCAGAGGGCCTAAATTGTATTTTATTTATTTTATGCCTGATCCTATTGGCTATCTGAGCACAGTACTCCCAAAATGCTCACTTTGCTTTGAAAGACTGTTTCCCTTATTGCAAATGAAGTTTTCAAGCAAAACGCTTACAAGGCCTCCTGGACTGACTGCAGCAATTTGATAACTGCATTGATTAATAATTCGCTATTGCACATGGTAAAAAGAAATGCAGATGCCACATAATAATTAATATACTGCCTCAGACAGAAAAGGGGATATACTCAGCACTGGATGCAATGGCAGCACAACAATCCAGCTACAAGGTGTCCGGAAGTAATTCCCCAGTAGTAATATTCTCCTGAGAAATGTTCATTCAAAGCAATTGCAGTCACTCCTACAAGCACTGATGATACCACAGAAAAATATTCAGAAGAAAAAAGAAGCATCAAAGTATTTGCAAGTTTATGCCTTTAGTTGATGCCTGGGACACTCACCTTTCAGTTTCACACAATTTCTCATCAACCTCACATGCGGTAATGTATGGAAATATACTATCTACCCATTATCAAACCTGCAGTGTCCAGATTTTGTCCCAGAAGACAGGCAATATGCAAAACTTGTAGGATTCTTTATGTTTGCTCTATAATTACAGTTAGATAAGCATTTAAGCACCCAAGCTTACAGATGCCTCAAAAATAGCCAAGATCCATAGACAGGACTTGGTCTTCAGGCCCTTACTCACATGAGCATTTCTCATCTGTTGACCGCACCAAGGAAGAACTGTGTGCAAGGTACTGTGTCCAGCCAGTATTAAACTCTTACTAACGTCCCCAGGGTGTCGTGCTGACTCAGATATGCCTGTGTAGCTTCTGCCTTCGCAACAGAAGTGACCTCTTACCTTTCCACACAAAGATCTTCCTTGCAGCACCATTGTCCAAAATGAAGCACTCCTCAGACAAAAGCATAGCCATGGAGAAAGGGTTTTCCTCTGCTACCACAGACACCTTCATGGATCCACTTGCATCTGACACCTAAGCAAGCAATCATTTCAAATTTGGATCAACTCTGGCTTTATTTAACTTAATTTCATTTAAGTTAACTTCTGCTCCCAAAATTACTATAAAAATCAGTTGCCATTCCTATACAAATGCCTGTGTAAAATTCGTCTGCTGCTGGAAAGTAAGCAGACTATATTTTTAGTTTCGTTTCATTTTACATCCAATAGAGGGAGATGTAGCGTTAAATTTAGTGAGTCTCCTGGATGCGTGTCTCACAACTTCTTAAAATAAATGTTTCTCTTGCACTTTCAATTCAACTGCTCATTCAGTGAACACCTCACAGTTAAAAATCAGTATTTTCTTCAGCCCACCCTATATGCCCAGCTAAACTGGAGGAATCCCTAGGTGTCGTCATCTGCGACCAAGCAGCTCGCACTGAAGCCAAAGGTACACGTACATGCTGAACAACACCTGAAATCATAACAAAATAGTCCTACACTGACATTAACAAGTGCAATAGTTACATTTATAGCCTACAGTTCTTTAATTGGAAACTGTCATACAAGACCTGTTGCAGAATTTTTGTAACCTCTACCAACACTGTAGGTTCATGTAGATCTTTATAACCTTTAAAAATGTAGTCTGGCGTGGCTGAAAAGACCAGTTACTACTACTGAAGTTACTACTGCCGTGGCTTCCACTTTTCTAACAATCTTATTTCCTTTCATAATTAAATATTAGTTTTAAATACACCACTATATCTTATCTTGTATGTTACAGAAGCATGAGATGGAAATTACCACTGCATACAACAAATAAAAATCAATTATTATACCTACAGTGAGGGCTCGCCATAGACCTGTCTCCTGACCCTGACACTCCCTGTCATATTGCAGCATGTTTACGTTTAGCTAACAGAGGTCTGTCAGCAGGATCTATGTACTTGGAGGAATTTATTAGATATCCACCGAATCCAACATTCACTGCAAGCACACTTCTCTTCTCTAGTATTTTCTTACTACAGTGGTCCTGATGACAGATACAGGCCTTCTTTTCTTTCTTTTTTCTTTTTTTTTCTTTTTTTCCTAAACCCCTGCTATAAAGATAAATATGTGCCAGATGTTTTGGCAAGAATGGAATGATTAACGGGAACTAAACATAGCACATAGAGAGCAAGGACTGCAAATGGCCTTGTAACATGGACCGCCTCATACAGGCTTCTTGTAAACCCCAGCCACAAATATGGGGAGGGGAAAGATCACGTAACAGGCAGAGAAAGAGGTGGCACCATCCTGCTGTGGTCTGTGGGATGCAGGAGCTGCAGAGGGAGTGACTCATCCTCTTTCACACTTGACAGCAGCTTCAAAGTTACTATAGATGGCATCTAAAAGGGCACACACATGGGGATCCAGTGGCACTTAGTGCTGTCAGAGTGTTGCCACTCGTTGACCAAACCTTTCTTGCTAAGTGGCTGTGGGGAAGGGAAGAAAGTCCGTTGTATGCCACTAAAAGATTCTGTTCTGCCACACAAGGCAACCTCATTGCAAGAGCCAGAGCACAAAGGATAAAGAACTGGCTGGATGGCCTCACTCAAAGTTGTGGTCAACGGCTCGATGTCCAAGTGGACATCGGTGACGAGTGGTGTTCCTCAGGGGTCAGTACTGGGACCGGCACTGTTTAACGTTGGTGACACAGACAGTGGAATCGAGTGCACCCTCAGCAAGTTTGCCGATGACAGCAAGCTGTGTGGTGCAGTCAACACGCTGGAGAGAAAGGATGCCATCCAGAGGGACCTTGACAGGCTTGAGACGTGGGCCCATGCGAACTGCATGAAGTTCAACAAGGCCAAGTGCAAGGTCCTACACGTGGGTCAGCACAATCCCAAGCACAACTACAGGCTGGGTGGAGAACGGATTGACAGCAGCCCTGAGGAGGACTTGGGGGAGCTGACTGGGGAAAAGCTGAATGTGAACCTGCAGTGTGCGCTAGAAGCCCAGAAAGCCAACCATACTGCGTCCAACTCTGGTGTCCCCAGGACAAGAAAGACATGGAGCTGGTGGAGTGAGTCCAGAGGAGGGCNCTCAGGCTGGAGAAGAGAATGCTCTCGGGAGACCCAATTGCAGCCTTCCAGTACCTAAAGGGGACCTACAGGAAAGCTGGCAAGAGGCTGTTTTCAAGGGCAGGGGCTGCAAGTGCACACTGTTGGGTCATGTTGAGCTTTTCGTCAACCATCACCCCCAAGTCCTTCTCCTCAGGGCTGCTCTCAGTCCATTCTCTGCCCAGCCTGTGGTTGTGCTTGGGATTGTCCCGACCCACGTGTAGGATCTTGCACTTGGCCTTGTTGAACTTCATGCAGTTTGCACGGGCCCAGCTCTCAAGCCTGTCAAGGTCCCTCTGGATGGCATACCTTCCCTCCAGTGTGTCGACTGCACCACACAGCTTGGTGTCGTCGGCAAACTTGCTGAGGGTGCACTCGATCCCACTGCCAAATCATATCTGACCACTAAAACTCCCACTGTTAAAATCAAGAAGACATAGTTTGATTTAGCACCAGTTAATTCTTCTGTGACCTGCACTGAGTGGTTCATAGGCCATGCTTAACTTGTTTTTTGAGTAAACAGGACTGTAATCCATTTTTTTCCCTCAAATTACCTGGGCTGTCTTGACTGACATCCTTTGAGAACCCTGTCCATTGCTGCAGATCAGCTAACACACCTGCCGTGCTGTAACTGAAACCAGAGCTCCGTATATGAGGAATGAACGAATGCATGAATACTGTTGAGTGTACCCAACTAAAATAACTAAAAAACTTACCATATATAGTTTAGCACTTCTCCTGTTTGTAATATCAGCCAGCTCATCGTCATCGTCACCACACTCGGGAAGCGCTGGCTTGCTCCCTAAAACCTGTACAACAAGAGGATAACAAATTCAGTGCAGAGCGAGTAGGTGCCATAGTATAAATACCTAAACACTGTGATGTGTTGTCCCAGCAGTCAGGACAAGATCAGGGTCATCTTTACATCAGATTTACAATCTAAATCCACACTCATGGGTGACCTGTTCACAAATATATGGATGATTTTCAATAACTGTGTCAGACCTCCATCAGCTTTAGGTCTACACACTATCTTTTCTGCCGGCTAATTTGCTGGTGATCTACAGGCTAGGGTAGGAAATGGTACACAGAGGAAAGCTTCAAAGGAACATACACACAAACACACAGAATAGAAAGGTTTCTGTGATCCTATCCTATGTGTTTGCTTGTCTGTCTTCCCATTTTCCTCCCAGTAACTTCTAAACTGTTGGCAAGCATTTTTTAGAATTTTTGGAATGACATTACACTTAGAATGTTTAACAATGCTAAAATTAAAGAAGACAAAATGAAATTTATGAGTTGAAATTGTCTTTTGAAATATTACAATTGACAATATAAAATACCAGGTTATGAGTTCAAAAATCTTGAAAATTACAGATTCTTAATCCCATTTTAAGGGGGAAAAGTTAGCTAAGGTCTTGAAAAAGATTTATGGGGTGAGAAAAACATTTTCTTGCTCCATCACCAGAATATCAATTTTAACACTGTGGTTATTTTACATCACAGTAGTTTTACACCATGGGTAATGTTATAAAAACTATCACTACAGATTTGCAGAGGTTCATCAAGAACATGTTGTGGTCAGGTAGTCATTATTAGATCCTAGTTACCCTTTCTTAATCGTCTTTCCTTAATGATTCACATATGACCAGATCCAAATGTTATGTGGAGAATATTACGGATTTCTATGAAAATATGTCCCAGAGTGAAGGTAGTAGTAATTGATATGTCTGAGTAACTGAATATTAACATCAAGTACAAGGGCAGTGCCAGCCTTCCTACTGACGTGGTGCATTTGCATACAACATGGAGTCACATGCAAAACCACTGTAAATATTTGATAACAGGGAAGCCTGACAAAGCATACAGCTGCAAAGAATTTGGAAAAAACCCCAACATAGCCTAAATATTTAATATAAATCTGCCATAAATCTACCAGAAAATTGAGGGCTTGTGAGGAGGGCTGTGCAGCCAACACAGCCATTCGAATGAGCCTTGAGCTGAATCACTAATGGGTATGTATACCTGTGTGCGTTGGTATCAAAACAGAAGATGGTACAAGGTTAAAATGACCTAAGGCATGTGAAGACACCAGCTGTGAAGAGATGCAGTGTGCACCATATATACTCAGTATGTGGAAGGATACAGTATGAAATATAGTCAGTACACTTTTGTATTGCTAGGAACAGCTTATGCCATTCCCATCATGCCTTAATTTCAGACAGTTTGTCTTATAGAGACAAATCATGGAAGGAAAAACTCTGTGCTTAAACAGAAAGCAATTTATGCAAAAAAAAAATGTTAAGTCCTATCCCAAAGAAACGCCTTCCAGAAAAGTCGTCTTTCCTCCTCCTAAGGCAAACTCCTGTGTTACGGCTGTGTCCACAGGCAGTCACACATATGGCTGGATGTTATGACAACTGATAATTTTATCAATAAGATCATAAAGTGTGTACTGAACAACAGCTCACTGTTATGCTGGAATTGGGTTGTATCACTACCTAAACATATGGCTGGCTGAGTTGCAGCTCTCCGGGGCGCCTCACCTTTATACAGTTAATTCTCATGTGATGCATCAAAAAGAAAACAAACCATGCCAGCTGAGATTACAGTCAAAGGCTCCCAAAGCTTTTCAGCAAGATTCCCCAATATAATAACTTAAACCAACAGACAGTTTAAAGGACGTTGAGCCTTCTGATCCTCACCTACATATACTCACACAAATCCCGTGGTAGCTATATACACAGGACCTTGCTCATATAATTCTCCCTGCACAGACAGTCAGGCTGCTCCACTGGGCCCTTAAGTCTCTATGGCCCAAGGTACTGAGAGCCCTAGGCTGGCTCTCCTGGGCTGCTCTGAGGTTCAAGACCCTGACTCGCAAACCCGCCAAGAACGCAGACCCACAAATGCACCCTACACACCTGAAAACAGCAGTGCTCCTGGGCATGCAAAACAACCTAGCCACACTTTCCCATGCCCTCGCTTCTTCATTCTTTGGGCTTAGCATCTTTCTTTGCAGCTGCTGATTTCCAAGCCACAGAGACTCTCCATATCACCTCACATTATCTGCCATTGACAGATTAAGGTCTCAAACCACCCCTCGCTCTCTGTTGCTCCACCACAAAATGATGCTTATCCTCTCCCCACCATTGCTTCCCGCGTGCACATTTATCAGGATCCTGGAGAAAAGCATGAGCAGCTCTGGCCTCAGTGAAGGTGCACACAGGTGTCGTGCTGCTATTCTGCAGGGACCACCAGTGTGCACTCTCTACGCTCACGGTCTGTGTGAGGTTGTTTAACCACTCGAGGTTTAATGTGCGTCACAGCTATTTCAGAATAAGACATGTCCAAGGCTGGCTACAGCAGAGCCTACCTTGCTTTACAGGGCGATAGCCTCATGCCAGCTTACCTCTCAGGGAGAGCATCAGACTGCCGAGCTAGTGCTGTTTTAGCAAAAGCATTCACTAACTCCACACTTTTAGATCTTGTTTATGGGGGTGAAACAGGAAGTCGATCTAGATTAATCTTAAAAGTTTTGGTTTTTTAAGTTCTGTTAAACCTATGTGTTGACGCTGTTAGGTTAGCGCAAGAATATCCTAGTGGAAACCGACAGAAAATCAGTTCCTCTACTACAACTGCCCAAGTTCACTCTCATCCTGTGGTAAACGCAATGTAGCTTGTCCTGCCTGCAAAGCCATAATCCCCTTTCATATTCTCAATGAATGAGCTCTTCTCTGAAAATATCTGTATCGCTCACAGAAGTGCAAAATACAGAGCCAAAGCTTTTACTGACGAGTGAAATTCCACTCCGTTGCCCTTAAAAAAGAATTGAAGAAATCACAGACAAAAGGTTTCTAATCTGTAGCCATGTGTCAAGGTAAATAATTTAAAATAACTAATCAAAAGAAGAAAGTTAACAAACATTGTCTTCATAACCGGAGAAGCCAGATCTGCACCATAAAATAGTTTATATTGATTTAATGGCAGCAAGAAATTTAAACAGTTCAGTGAGGCTGAAAATCCAGCTGGGGAAACAATACTTGAAGAACACGTCAGGTGAAGGTTAATTAAGAGAGAAAACCAGTTTTGTACAGTTTAACTTGTGTACACCAGCACTGTGTTTGTGTTTCTTCTTACTATACACAGTCTGGGTTAGGTTTCGGGGTCTGAAACTGAACTATTTGTTGTGGCTGTGATCCCAAGTGTCAGATCTCAAAACCACTCCAATTCCTCTCTATATATGCTGAGGGCAATAGAAAGAAAAGCAAGACATTTACATAGCTTAAAGCTGTCTTGTGGCCGGACATTTTGTTACTTAATACTTCTGGAGAACGATCAGGATTAGGAGCTCATCATTACTTTTTTACATGCTGTGACATAAGCAAGTATATCCTGCTCCCACAAACTCACGGTACACGTGTAGGCTGTGACAGAGAATAAATCCTCCGTGCAGGACAATAGGTCTGCACTATACAGTTAAAGGCTTAGATTTTTATTAACCTTCAAAGCAGAGAAGAAGGAATGTCTCTCTGAAATAAATATTGCCTCAATATCTACTCCAGTAGCCAGTCAAAGGGAAAGATCCAGCAGAGGCAGGCAGAGATGAACATGATGCAGGCTAGTAACCACCCGGCTGACCCTGGGTATCAGTGCAGACATACACCCAGAGGATCATCAGGCCAAGGTGGCTTTAGGGCTTTGCTGCTGAAGTAACTGGCCACAGTTTCATTTCTAATCATTTTGGCTTACTGGTTCTCCTGCCAGAGCACAATCACTGCAGAGGATATTCTGGTCCAGACAAAAACATCTTTTGACATTGGTCAGATTATGACTAGCCGAATATGCTTATCTCCCTGGTTATTGTACCCTGGAACTCTTTCCATCAGTCTGAGCAAAAATTCATAGTCTTACAAAACATTACATTTCCAAAAATCCTTTCACTAAGCTGTTCCCAGGTAGCTAGCAGGATTTCTGCCTGAAATTGCCTCTCACAAGCAATTCTAGCCACAACAGTTGTCGTTACCTGTTCACCTTGAGCCAAAGACCTCCTACCTACCTGAACAGAGGCTGAAAATGAGGTGGAAACAGCCATAATGCACTGAGAAGCGGACACAACCAGGTTTTATGCTAACAAAGAGTTCTGGCACCTTGCTAATTGTTTGGGTTGGGTTTTGGGGTTTTTTTTGTTTGTTTTACCGTGTAATTTATCAGCAGGACTTTGTGGTATTAAGGTCTAAACCTGATCTGTATGCATTCAGCTTGCTATAAAATAGCAAAACATATCAGTTGCTCATGGCATTTTCGACACATAAATTATGGCCTACATTTTTAGCCAGTTTGTGTTGTCTCAGGAATTTCAAATGCAAATCATAATCTTATTCATAGCTCTACGCTTAACTTCCTAAAAATAGGGCATTGGGCTTTGGCAGTTCTTCATACAATATTTGCAACTTTGCATATCTGTCTGGGATAATTTGAATACAAAGCCTTTACTGGTATGATAACCATATTCTAACATTAATTTCCCGTTCTGTGAAAGAGGCCACAGATAACATGTTCACAATGAAAGTATCTAGATCAGTCCTGAGAGTACAAATTCAATGTTTTTCAATAGTTTGCCTCCAAGGTAAAACAAACTACCTTCTGTCCTGCTGGGACTGCACAGCTGGCAGTATCCAAGCTAGCTATTCACGCTGAGATCAGGTATGCATGAAATGAGTCAAGGAAACCCCCAGCCTGTGTTATCCTCAACTGTTTGCCTTTCAGGATGCCCCCAAGATGAGCAGTGATCCCGCACTAAAAAAGCCGGGAGGGTGAATGGCAGTAACTATGCAGACTTTGTCATCATTACTGCTGCTGAATGTTGAGAATTGAGCTGTTCAGCGACCTGCCTACCCGCAGCATAATTAAAAATAGAATAAGTAATCATGCCCACATCTTTTTTGCATTTACACTGACCTTTTTTCTTTTTTTTTTTTCATTTTTAAATCTTACTTCTTTGTTACATCCTCCTCTGATATCAGCAGAAGTATCAGAAATGAGCCCCAAAGCCTGCAGAGATGTGCACATGTGATTAAGATGCCTGTTTCTTCGCCTTTATTGGGACGTAAAGTTAGGCACGCACTTAAGTCATGTAGCTTTGCAGGTCTCCGTTTGAAAGCCTTGTGGATAAAGAAACATACGTGCTGCACATGCTTAAGTGTTGGAAAATAATGGAAATAAATCAGTAACTAATGTCAACAGGGAGCCTCAGATGAAATGAATATTTACCTGCTAAAATCCACAGAAGTCCCAGCTTTTTGTTCCTTAAGTGCCTCCACCTTTGCAGCGGGGCATTTGCAGTGCCACCACACAGGGTGGTCCCGAGGCTGTGGCAGGCTGGACCATGCCAATATTGGGGTAAAAAGAGGAGGATGGCAAATGCCCCATGAAGCTTGAAACGTCAGGGAATGAGCTGGAGGCAGCAGCAGGTGATGGGCAGCCAGTGACCTGCTAGAAAACCAGTGTTCCCAGAGGATCTACAGTGGCTGGAGGGAGAGGCAACGGCCATGATAGCAGCACTAAGGCGAGCAGAGGGAGCTGCAGTGCGGTGTTTCAGCACTCAGTCCATGAGATGGGAAGGTAGAGAAAGCTACTCAGGGCACTGAAATACTCTCCCAGTGCACCACTGGCTGTATTCATTTGCTCCAGTGAATTTCCAGTCCCATACAGCCCAATAGATCAGGTACACCAGGGCATCCCCTCTGGCATGACACCCAAACTCTTGCATCCAAGACAGAACACAGATTTGGACTGTAATGTAAAGAAAGGAAATCAGAGAGTATTTTGGTAGATTTTCTCTAACACCTCATGCTGAATCTTGAAATAAACATTTATTAGGACAGAAAAAGAGAGAGAGCAAGACTGTTTCTTTCACCTGATTGTATAGGAAATAGATTCTGCTTTGCTCTTTGAAAACAATTTCCTCCTGTCAGTTTAGGTGCCCTCCACTTACATAATTTTATCTGCCTCTTATTTTTTACAGGTAAAGCCAGGTAGTATCAAAGTCATAGGCAGTTTCATAAGCAAAAGACCTGGCCCTAATAACCTGCTTTACAGTACACACAATAATTATATTTACATATTTCTTCAGCACTACACACTCAGTGGTGGTGGAAATACTGAACTGATCCCAAAATACACAGAACACTTTCTTCTATGCAGCTGTTACCCATGCCCAGATGTGAAAGGACTTTTACTCCAGTGTTATATGGCTCAGACGGGGAACAGCAACCTGTGCACATCCAGACTCCTCTGAAAGAAACCTACAAAGCTTTCCTCCCTGAGCCCTTCCTGCACTGCAGAACTTTCACTCCAGGAAATTCAAAGGCAACCTCGAGCAGACATCCCTTGAGAATTGCTCTGTACAAGGGCTGGGATGAGGGAGACCTGCAGAAAAAGAAAAAGAAGGAAAAAAAAAAATCCTTTCAAGGAGCATTTGTCTTGGGGAGATGCTGGATTCCAGGAAGAGCACACCTCTGAGCTCTTTAAACAGCAAAGAAACTGCCCTTTCGGTTCTTCTCCATGAAATCCCCTCGTTGCTAGAAAGTACACAGCAATAACTGCTAACAACTCCACGTGGAGATAACTCCTAACAACTCTTTTCTTTGGCCTTGTCTTCTTAATTATGCTCATTTAATAACTGAAAACTATAGCGGTTTTTCATCAATAGATTTCTTGATAGTCTAGCACAGAAGGGAAAAAAGCCATTACAAACTCCATTAATATTCTAACATGCAATTAGAAGATTATAATTGACTAACGTGGTAAACCTGCAAGTGCTACAACTGCTGAAGAAGAAAACATAACAAAGGTGAATGGTTTTCTCACCCTCAAGAATGCAAACGAGACACATTATAATTTAATTGCAAGCACTTCCAGAAATCCATTATCATTTTAGAAATCCACTAAAATACCTAGTATAGAAGCATCGCTCCTAGAATAATAAATTTGGTTTTCAACCATCTATTATTAGGCTGTTCATAAACAATTTAGTTCATACTATGCACTATTGACATGCCTGAACACTGTCTGAAGTAAAATTTCTAATGCAGGCACTGAAATTCATATTTGGAGACTTAATGAAAAGCCTGACTTTCAGAGGCACTTGCCACCTGCAGCTCCTATTCAGGGCCCTGTCATTTAAGTACCTGGCTTCATGTAGCCAAGACTGAAAACTGCAGCTTGAAGAACATTATGGGTAACTCACAATGTTCCTGAAGAGTCCTGCTTACGATCCTCTGCCGTTTTTGGGCAAAACCCCTGCTGATTTTCTACCTGGGCCTGGGGAGTACACTGGGCCGCATGCTCAGCTGGTGTAAAGCAGCTGAGCTGTACTGAAATCCAGGCCACGTGTGTTTTGTCTGAGTATCGGTTGCATAATTGAGTTCTTTAAATGGAAATGTGCATCAGGAACAAGGACTGTCTTTACTTAAAGGAGAGACACTCAGTGTTTAGGAAGAAAACAGAGGACGCCTGGTTTTGACAGCTTGAACCTGGCTCCCCGCAGGGCGAGGGGTTTGTACTTTGTATCCACATTCATAGCCCATCATAAATTTTAATTAAACAGTGTAATGATTAGTAAACTGCTACTCCTCAGATAGGACAGATGTTGCTGTGAAAGGTGCACAGGCACTTGTAGTATTTTTCTCCCTGGACTATTTTGAGTTTGTATCCTACAAAATCTTACAGTTCAAAATGGCAAGACCCAAACTGTGTTCCTGCTGACACCTGCATACATCCAGTGAAGAAGCCTATTCGTCTTCCTGAGGGGTAAATTTCACCCATAGTTTCAAAGCAGCCTGAGAAAGCTGTCCATTTCAGTAGCCAATGCAACTACAGCTAGTAACTATAGCTAGTAGTTCTGCTATTTTTCTGCCCATTAGCTTTCTTAAATCTTTACGTTCTCATAAAAAATGTGGTTAACCTCTGTGTGTGTATCTGACTCCGAAGCGGAGTCTTTGCATTGGGGACTGGTACAATTGCCGTTGTCCTCACCCCTCTCTCAATGCTTTCTTCTTTTTTTTTTTTTTTTTTTTTTTTAATCTGGTCTAGTGTAGGGTGTCCCTGCCCATCGCAGGGGGGTTGGAACTAGATGATCCTTGTGGTCCCTTCCAACCCAAACCATTCTATGATTCTACGATTCTATGACTGTTCGATACTGCCTCTGCCCTGGGACTGAAATTCATTTCTAGTATTTATTTCACAAAATTCCCTAAAACCTTGTCCATTTTTTTCCAACTGTCTCAATCTAGATAATAAAAGATACTACTTTGGCTTCCATATTCCCAAAGCGATGGATAATTTGGCCTAGTGTAACTTCATTAAGGTACTTTACATATTGGGCATTTTCTTGCTAGTGAACAGATCAGGCCAGACCATAATAGTTACATGCAATTCATAGCTTATGAACCCTAGCATTTGAGTAAAACAATTGTTTAATCCCTAACTATTGTTAGTTAATACTAACTCCCTAGAGTTTGTATTCCACAAACAAAGTTACTCCTTCTCCTTCCCTTCCTTCTGCATCACCCTCACTCCCACAGTTCCTCCACTCCTCTGTATACAAAACAAACAGACCGCTCCTCAGCATGACTTGACCTCCTAATACAACCAAAAGCAAGGGAACAAGAAGAAATGGAAATGTCACGAGAGCAGCAATGGAAATTTTTGCTCTTACAGAGTTGTGATGGCAGATCCTACTCTTGCTGGCTCTGGGAAAGGAGTAGGTACAAACTGGCAGAGCACACATGACTCTCAGACCCTTATGCAGTGGCCCATGTGACAGGACCAGAGAGTGCAGGAACCTGCCTAGCTCCTTCAGAGGAGCATGCCCTTGCACTGTCAAACCCCTTTATGCGGGTCACAAGTCACAGCAAGCCTGAGTTTTCCCCAGCTACCTCACCGTGCTCTGTGCTGCCCTTGGAAATTATCTTTGTTTTGTAGAAAATAATTTTTAGGGACTCAAATTTAAAGGAAAGGATGGGGTAGTCCTGCTCTTCTGTCCATATGCCCAGACACCTATCCAGCTAATTCAAGGTTTACTGGAGCTCGACGGTGTGGTGGTGATTGCATTTTTTGGGCGTCGAGAGAAGCAGCATCTACAACTTGCATTTGCAACTGGCACTTCTTAGTTTCTGTGCTTTCGAGATTTAATCCACATGACTGAGTGCGCACTGGGTAGTGCCACCAGTTCCTTTCCAGTTACGGAGGTGGAAAAGTGTGACTGGCTGTAATATGATCAAGCCATTCCCATACCTCTGTGTGTAGTATTTATTCACACCACATGCAAAAACAGTCATCGCTGAACACAACGGCATTCAGGAATTCTCAGGATTAAGAATTTCTTAGGAGCTTGCAAGAAAAGTGAAGGAAGAGAAAGGCTGCGTTATCAGTAAGGAGGAAGAGTTTCCTTCTGTTGCTCAATATGCAAACAAAATTAAACTAGGTGAATATTTACACAAGTATTTTACGAGAAGTGAGTTTGCACTCATCTGTTGCAAGGCCACTAGAACTCTAACAAAACCAAGTACACAACAACTGCAAATGCTGAATAAACGAAACTCATGGTGCTTTCTGTTTAAAGGCAGAAGAGTGATTTCAAAGATGTGTACTAACATGATCCTTATTTTCTTGTGGTTTTAGACCTCAGCAGTCACGTTTCTCAGGCTTCATTGTTTCAGCCATGACATCAAAAACCTTTAAAAAAAATGAAATAAAAGCCAAAAGCCTCAGCAGTAAAACCTGCAGCACTCACAGGCTACCCAGAGCTGCAGTCTTAAAGGAGTCCGTTGTGGGGAACCAATAAAGCAGTGCTAAGAATCAGTTTTGACTGCATAGAAAATAAGAACCATCCTGAATATTGTTAGCTGCATACTTCAGGACTGAGTAGAAGGGGCAGATGCAGGCTCAATACTTAGTTTAGTTGAAACTCAGTTTATCTTACTTTTCCATTGGCTCTTATACCCTGTAGACAAGACTGTCAACAGCTGCCTGAGATATTTAAAATCTATCATGGGGAGATGAGCCTATGTAGTCAGAACAGTGCTGTCAGTCTAAAAATCTTTTAGGGTGTCTAATATTTCAAATTACACAAATATAGTAAAATAAATATAGTAAGACTTTCTCTTCCTCTCCTGCTTCGTCTCTAGAGGTATGATACCAGACGAAGGTGTTGGTGCGCTGTGCGTAGTAGATTGGACGCTTTGCAGCTTTCCCTTGGGTGACTCAGAACTGAGTTTCTATGTTTCCTGCATTACTGCAAGCAGCTTCAGCTCGCTGGCCAACTAGAAAACTTCACAAAACCAGACATTTCCAAGTGCCTGTTTCTCCAGTTTGCTGTTACTCTGAAAACAGAAGCACAGCTTATGCATTCAGTAGCCAAACAGTGGACAATAACTTCACTGGAGAAAGCAAACGGGGTACCTCAGTCATTCGCTCATCCCACTCACCATTTCCCATAATGCCAAGGAGATCACGGGAAACTATTCTTAAATTTAGCTTCCCCTATGTTGTCCTCTCTTCAGGATCAGAGCTGAGATTGCCCGTCCTGAGCACAGCTACCTGTTGCTGTGGCTGTGCTCTCAGACCTTGCTGATGTCAGTGACACAAGCTGGACATCCAAACGCGATGCTGTGAGATCTCTGCAGTCAGGACAAGGATCAGTGTCAGTGCAGTCAGCTCAGGGAGGTTTCTGACAGGGCAAGCAACTGACCCTAGAAGATTTTGGTCCTAGGTTAGCTTGGAAACCATATATTCAGCGTTCCTTTTGGTTAAAGGGAAAAAGAAAAAAACAAAAAAACCCAAAACACTGTTCACTCTAACGCTACCACGGTCACTTTAGAGCAACCGAACTGACTCAAGCATTGCTAAGACCTATTTTTGGATTGGTCCCATGCAGACCTAAAACTTCCTGTAACACAATTTGAATGTTCAGGCCCAAGATTCAGCAAAATAAGTCAATTCATCTGTTTACCTGTGAAAATCAGAGCAGAGCTGGCATCTGTGAATTTTACTACAGGCAGCTGCGACTGCGGAGACCAGTCACAGTTACTGAGCAGCAAAAGCAGCAATCTGTCCATGGTGGTCGGTTTAGTTTTTATATTTCTAAGGCAGCGACCCTGCACAGCACTGCTTATTTAAACCTGCCAGTCAGCACCTCACCTAAAGTGCAAACACGGAGGTGAAACCAGGTAGATTAAATAAATAAATGAAGTTTGTGCCTCGTCTTTGCAGCCAGAGAGTTCCAGGTCTGAGTTTCCCAGACACATGCGGGCACAGCACGGTCACTGTGTGTTCCCAAGTGGCCCCTGGTCACTGCAGCAGATGAAAAAAAGGGCTTGCTGCTGTCAGAACTACTCACGTACCCAGTTTCCAGCCATCCTCCTTTCCCAGGGCGAGCAAGCTGTATCATGCTGGCCTGCCACCGCAATTCATCCAGCCCTACAGCATGCTCCAGACAGCTCTCTCCCACGGGCAAACTGTTCAAGCAGTGCCAGCCTGTTCATGGGTCCTTGCTAAAAACAGTAGTTGGGAGCAGGCAACCGCCCTTGTCAGACTAGTTCTCCTCACCCCCAGCTCCCTACGGGAAAGTGCGCAGGCTGGGAAACCCAGAGCAGGACAGAAGGCTGGCAGGGCTTGTTGAATCAGCCCGTGCCTTGCCCCCACAGCGGGGTGCAGGCACAGCAGTCTTGCTTTGCTGGCTGGGAGTCACGACTCCCTGCTTACAGGGCAGGGATAAGATCGCTGTAGGCTCTTTACGTTGGCACTCTGGTGGGTATGTCAGCCCCTGCCTGGTGAGTGCTTTTCCAGCAGCACCGCACGAGCAAGTTTAGCCACTGATAGGGTATGCAGATTTCTAGCTTACAGGAGCAAGAATCATGCCTGACATTTATGAGAGGAGATAATTTTAGGAAATCTCAGGATTATTCCAGTGACATACCAGATGACAAAAGGAGTATTTAAAGTACGTAATTCTTTGCCCTAGAAAAGAAATCAAGCTTTTTCTAAGAAAGCTGGAGATGGCAAAATTCCATCCTTCCTGACACACAGTGCCTGTTTCAGAACAGTCAGCCTGGGCAGGTGCTGCAGCAAGTTGGAGAGAATTTTGCGGGAGCAAGGAGAAATCGCAATGAAGAATACCAGGAACTGGATGCTGTTTGAGCAGGAATAGGCTTTATATACTTGTGAGGTTAACTGCTCTCCTGGCTTATTAGCAGTATACTTCAGAGCTTGGACTGGCACAGCCACGGCTGAGCTGCAAACCCCATTAGGTGAGCAGCACTGCCAAAAGCAAGGCTGCCCAGCACCGTGCAAGCTAAAAGCTGAGCTCTGGCTGCTGACAAACTCATTCGAATCAGGCTCATTACAGTGGTGTGGATAAAAGCCATGGACCCACTTGTATTGAACTACCCATTTGTCTTCCCTCTACAGTCACAATCCAAAAGGAAAAGCAGAAACTTCCTTGTACTCTGCTGAGCAAGTGAAAAGATTTATTCCCTGATACAACAACAATACACTACAGGATCAAAATGCAACCTTGGCATTTTTCCTGCTCTTAGTCATGCGTCAAGGTTGCTACAAAACAACAGTTGCAGCCAGCTGAAAAAATCTGACAAACAGATGCAGGGGTGAGGCCAGCATATCCCTGCCGCTCATCGCCTGTCGGGGGGAGGGTGCAGCCAGCCAGCCATCCCTGCGGAGGGCCCGCATCCTTCCTGCGGTGCCATGCTATCTGCACCTTAGCCAGGTAAGAGGCTGTCATGGCTTAACCCTGCTGGCAGCCAAAACAACCACAGAGCCGGTTGCTCACTCCCTGCCCCCAGTGGGATGGGGGAGAGAATTGAAAAGAAAAAAAAAAAGGTAAAACTGGTGGGTTGAGATGAAGAGTTTCACAGGACAGAAAAGGATGATTATGATGATGATGATAACAACAACAATAATAGAATATACAAAATAAGTGATGCACAGCACAATTGCTTACCACCTGAAACCAATGCTCAGCTGTTCTCGAGCAGAACCACCTCCCGGCCCATGCTGCAGTTACACACTGAGCATGACATATGGTATGGAATATCCCTTTGGCCAGTTTGGACCAGCTGTCCTGGCCATGTCCCCTCCCAGCTTCTTGGGCGCCCCCCATCTTCTCACTGGCAGGGCAGCATGAGAACCTGAGAAGTCCTCAACTGCTTGGCAACAGCTAAAAACTTCAACATTATTCTCATCCTAAGTCCAAACCACAGCACTATACCAGCTGCTAGGAGGACAATTAACTCTACCTCAGGACAGACGTGCAAAGTGCAGCTGTTCTGTTCGATGATCCCAGCTCACACGTGAGCTTGCTGTAAACCTCGTGCAGAGCCTTGAGCTGTAACCCTGGGATGGGCTTGGCACGAGGAAGCTGCTGCCAGGGGACTGTGCCAGCAGGTTCCCACGGTGCCACCCAGCCACAGTGGGCTGCAACCCAATATCGTGATCAAGCAAGGAGCAGGAGGCTGGGCTCTAGCTGTCAACCTGCTCTTTTCATAATAGGTATAGGGGTAAAGTATGTGCCACATCAGAGCTGGTGTGAGAGGTCTGTACAAGGAAGTAAAAAACCAGACTGGGGTCGTTTTTTCCTTCAAAAATCTCCGGTGCGCTGGGTGCCACCACCCCTACATGTGAGCACAGCCACCTCTGAACTCACCTGCAGGCAAAAAGTCTTTGCAAGCAGACGGACAGATGATCCAAAGGTGTCACCACAGTTAGCATGGCCATGGGCTGGCGGCTCAGCACCTGGCGTGTTTTGCTGCTTAGGCAATAACTAGTTATAGTCCATGTGACAAAACTGAATGTAAGTGCCATCAAAAATAATGGCATACCTGCACGCCCCATTAGCGCTGCTTCCTGAAGTTAATCTGAAGTACAAGATAATATTCTAACTGTACAGTTTCCATTTTATTGAAGGATTGCTTTATGACCCTGCTTCCCTCTTCCTTCTTTTTAGAGAATGAGTGGAAAAAAGCTTAATTTAGCACACAAACGCTAAGTGACAATGCTTTTATTAGTACGTGGCCTGCAACAACTCATCAGTGCTTGTTAATTTTTTCAAAATCTGAAAACTCCATAAATTGGGGAATTTTTTTTTGCACCTTACTTTGTTCAGTTCAGTTATGAAATCTAAATTCTGTTTTTTAAGTAAATCGTTAAACTTCCTAAACCTACGAGGAAGGGGCTCAGTAGGGTTACTGGAGGCTAGCTGCGTAAGAGTTTGTAATAGAAATAGTCATGCAAAGCAGTGTGCTCGGCCCCATGCATGTCTATGCAATTTGCTACGTTTGTTGACATCCTAGACATCGTAATTCTATGTCTTTCCTCTTGTTCAGCGCTGTCCCACCTTGACGCTCCTCCTTCCTCATACAGAGCAGAGTGCATGGTTCAGGTATGAGCTGTGCTGTTAGTTCAGTCACCCCACAGCTAATTCAGAAAAGCAGACATTTAGTTCTTGAAAAAGTATTCTCAGATGATGAATTATCTCAGACACTACTGCCAAATAAACTGAACGCTGCTTGGATATGGAGGGAACAGAAGTACAAACTGGCCTACATCTGACTTCCTCGAGTTCTTGAAGAACACAAGGTTTGAGCCCAATCCTATTTAGTTCCTGAGGTGTAAAAACATTTTATTCACAGCTATGTCAATAAGTGGTACACATATTACAATACCTCTATAAGTTCCTGTGGTTCACTCCCTTCTTCCACGGTAATTAATTTAGACCTCCCATTTCGTTCGTTGTCCCGAATGCCAACCGCAACTTGAGTAGCCTTCAGCCGCTCGTATTTATTGCAGGATGAGCCACACCACTGATAGATTTCCTAAAATAATTAAAAGCACACACGTTAGCGATAAGATTCAACAGCGAGTAAAATTATGAAATTAGTATTTTATAAATAATTATCTTACTGGATCTAAACAATAACATCAGTGAAGCCACATCTTTCAGAAATACATTCCAGAAGAGATTTGCTAAGTCACCTAGATATTTGTAACATCCAAGATATTTACACAATGTAATTTAGCATCCACATATTAGGAGATCAGTCGATCTCAGAAGAGTCAGAGGTTTGGTTTGACTGAGTTTTATCCCAAATACAGATGTATCTTCAGCTACCTAAAGAACCTGAAACTCCTAAATTTGTTAGTGCAAACTGTTTTTATTTTATATCTGGCAGTTCCTCTTCTGTGCTACTTCAGCAGTGCTGATTCTTGTCTGTGCCAAGAAACAAAGTAATTTCAAAATCTCGAGGAAAATTCTGCTTGTATCTGCTACTCAAAAGCAAAGTTAGATCTTTCAATCCAATTTTTATTTTGGTGACTTTTTGCTGTACAATGATATTTGTCGCCCACTCTGCTGTATCAAACCACAAAGCCAGCTCAAGCGCAAACGGGTGTCGTAGGTGTGTTCAATAAAAAGTCTTCTTCACCAGTTTTTTCCTCAGCGTACAGATTATTCAATGCTCTTAAAAGCTTATTAACTTCAGATTACTGCAAGCCCTTCGAACTGTAGTTATCACAAATGTCTTTATAAATTACATCTAAAGATTTACAGATCAGGAATACACAGTTTTCTGGTCAATTAAACCACCAAGTTCCTCCCAAGCAGAAGATGAACATATACCTGGCCCCCCCTTCCTGACTCAGGAATGGAATAAAGATACACATCTGTGAAAGATGCCTCCACTCAGGAAATGCAGCAGCTACAGGGGCAATTCACCCCATCGTGGCTGCCACCTTTACAAGGGGCTTCTCTGACACTGCAGCAGCGGCCTTTCGTGTTGATGAGCAAGCGCTCTAGTGGCAGCAGCCCACTCCTAGATACCATCTAACGGGCCTTCAAGGCCGCCTTCTCAGCTGGCTGATTAGGCAGGGAATGGGTATGCCCCGCACATGATGAGGAAAGCACAATTCAACCAGCATGAGGCATGTTCCCAAGGCACCTCTCAGGAAGGAGGGCCACCAGAACCAGCCTAAGACTACACTGTGATGGCGCAACCTCACCTCAAGTACTGTATGCAGTTTTGGG
>VWZZ01005924.1:294329-313597 GCA_013399095.1 Psophia crepitans
AGGCTCCCCAGGGAAGCGGTCACAGCACCAACCTTGGCTGAGTTCAAGAAGCATCTGGACAATGCTCTCAGTCATCTGCTCTGCTTGGGCTGGTCCTGTGTGGAGCCAGGAGTTGGACTCGATGATCCTTATGGGTCCCTTCCAACTCAGCATATTCTATGATTCTATGAAGGCAGGTCACCTAACCCAGCCACACCACAGACCAAGGACGCCCAGTTTAGGCAAGTCCCACTATTTTTCCTGAATGCAAAGCATTTCAGAATAAAGAATTTAGATTTCCGTCTTGATGAAAATCATTAAGAAGAAACAGAACATAAGCTGGAGAGCTGCTAACGGCTGAGCTGGAAAGAGCTAGTCAAAGGAAATTAATCAGCCTGGCTGCTTGCTTTTTTTCCCTCTCCCTTCTTCTAGAAGAAACGAATTTGATTCTGCTTCACATGATTCTATCAAATAGCCCAAATAGTACAGCAATAAAGGTACACAGTCATTTTCATCTTTAAAAAAGGCTGAACTGGTTTGCATTCAAATACAATGCAAATAACAAGTATTTAATCAGAGCCCTCACTGGGTAAATTACTGGGCTCTTAGTTTTATGATGCATCTACAACTGTATAAAATTTAGATTTTGGATAAAAAGCTGTTTCATTAAAAAAAATGCTTTTTAAGCTATTTCTGCTGACCATTATTGTTATTTAACTGTACTACAGCTGGCAGCTTGAGACAAGTGAGAGAGGTACAGCTGCTCAGTGCTGAAGACAGCTAACAATGTCACCTGCATGCAAAACAGCGCTAGTAACTTCATATATTTACTTTTCACCAGCTTGGACACACACACAAAAAAAACCCTCACTGATCTCATAGCCAAGTTCCCTTCCCTTTTCTTTGGAAGCATCCTTCAGAGACAAAGTTTTAAGCTTACATCAGGATTACACAGATTCCGAAAAGTGGATCCCTTTCAACTTGCAGATGTTATGCAATGAAAGCTGTGAGGTTTTCAGCTTGCCTTTACCATCTTGACTGTAGGCTTAAGACAAGGGAAGAAAAAAACAAAACCCACAGGAAAAAAACCCAACAAATACCTGCTCCCAAGTTCTGGTTTAAATATTGTCAGCTTACCAAGTATCCAGAATCTGGCGACATACTGGGCTTCAGGTTTGAACCTTATCTTAAATCTGACTTTCAACATTTCCACAGGAAAAGAAAGTATCTGTGCATACTCAGGGATAGAGAATTTTCTAAAGAATTCATGAAAGACTGCCTTGAGTGTGTAGAAAGTCAGAAGTTTCACTTTGAGCATTTTTTTAAAATATAGTTATTATAGCCATGCTTCAGCCATCTTCTCCCAGATTTTGCAAGACTTCCCAAAACACAGACTCCTTTAGTTTCTGAGGATTTCAGCGCTCAAATTTACTCATTCTCATCTTGGACCACCTCCTACTAATTGAGCTTATTTGAAATGATGTGAGAAAACAGGAGTCACTAGAGATATAGCAGCAATAAATAGGAATTCTTTATTTGCCAATCTATAGAACCAATAAGGAAGAGGAAGATGGCATATATAGAGAATTAGCTGAAGATGTTAGGCAGCTATTGCCTTATCTCAGTGTGTATGCTGCAATTCACGGAGATCACTTGTTCAGAAAGGTTAAAAGTTCAGTTTCAGTTGTACGTGTCAGCCTTCTCTTGGTCTTCTGGTAACTGGCCATGCAACCTCAAACAAGTATTCTCATCTACAAAATGAATACTATTTACTGTACTGACCACAAAGGATATTGTGAGACTTAAATTGTCGCTGAAAATTACAAAGACCTTCTCAGACAATAAATTCACATTTTCTTTTCTTAGCATCTCCTAAAGGTCCCACTGCACAGTGCACCCCAGCTATGCTGCATTCACAGTTTGCCTTCAAGTCAGCAAGCGACTAAACTGAGTTCTCCTACAATCCACTGGCTCTAGGCTTCAAATCAACCTGAGGAAGGAAAAAGACCTTTAAAAATCTACAGTAATGGATTTGAGATCTTTTCACTTGCAGATTTCATTATTTTCCTTATGGAGTCCACATTCCTTAACTACAGAAACATTCCCACAAAGTAATGTGGTCTAAATATTCTTGTCCTAAAATAAATATGTAATTTCATTAGCTGTCATCTTGAGAAACCCTGTCTGGTAATGTTTTCTTCTGCCACATAAAAATACTTGAATCAACAAGCAATGTCTGAAAACCTCCTTGATCTGGAGTTCACACAGATGAGCCATACCATTCCCATAAGCTCCACCTTTCCTGGTCATTTAAAAAATAATTATTAAAAAAGCTAAAGAAACAAGAATCTGATTATTTTCAGCACTAGAGAATAAAGACCGTATTCTTTATTAAAATGCTGAAAGCTAATTTTCAGGTACTGTGTAATTTAATAGAAGGAAGTAAGCAGCTCCAAGTCATGAAAATGTCCCAAAGTATATAATATGTTAATGTATTTACTTTGACCCCTAAAATATCTTAAGCATTCAGGGCTACAACCTTTCAGGAGTTTAGATTTAGTTAATTTTCTCTTCTGAAGTAAAATAATCTTCTGTTTTTAAATGCATCTAATTTTGAGGTCTCACGGTAGAAGTTCACCTGAATATTTACAAGTTTGTCTTCCCAATATAACTTAACCATTTCAATCTTTAGACAGATTGGAGTTTTAGGTTTTTAACAATTTAAAGCCAGAAAAAGAGACTTTTAAAAGTTAAAGCCACTTTTTGACAAGGCTAATATTTAGATCTGGGTTTACCTGAAATACAGTCAGGCAGTTATCTAACCATGTCCAGGAGACCACTGAGCTTCTGGCTTGTATTTCATTATTCATGTATTTATTTTTAGACATACATATAAAATATTCAACTAAGGTCATAATATGGTATTTAGCTTTAGCTCACTCAGTGCTTTCACAATTTCTTAGCTGTACTACACCTTCACTATATTTAGGCTTGTTTTGCTAACCTTATTTTGAATTGGCAGGCTGACAAAAAATGTTTCCATTAAAATGAAAATAGACTTCAAGTGTTCACTCCCTTAAAAAAAAAAAAGGGAACTTCATTCATCAGTAATTCCTGTGCCAAGCCTGGGTTATTTTCAGAAGTTTGTACCATCAGTATTTAATTTTTTTTTCAGTCTCTTTAACAGAGTTTGAGAGATGCATGGAAGAGAGCTATTCTGCTGCCTGATAGTAATGGTTATCGATATCCTTGTCGGATCACAGTGGGACAATTAGCATCTCAGGGTGAGAATATGTTATCATAAGTAATCACAATGTCTACCCTAGAGCTCCTGAGGGAGGTGGGGAAGGCAAATCAGGTTTGGGCCACGCACACCGCAGTCATAGCAAGGTCTCTGCTCGTCTGCACGTTTCAGAAATGCAGTTTGTTCTTCTAGTAGCAGAAGTCACTTTTATTCTCGATAGCATCCAGCCTGCAGAGTAATCTTGAGCAAGTCACATGAGGTTTCTACAGCACATTCAAAATGACCCAACACTCAGGTTCTACACAGAAGCGTGTGGCAGGGTGACGGTGTAAGGCTCATGCGTAACTCTGAGTAAAAGCACCTTGGCACTTTTCCCTGTTCGGAGAGGGATTGTGAAAGGATACCTCCTGCCCTCCTGCTCCAACCCCAAATGGCATGTAGAGCAGGAGAAGGAAAAATAAACAAAAAGTTTTGCTTCTTTCAGAGGTGACAAAAACAAATTTTC
Source organism: Psophia crepitans (assembly GCA_013399095.1). Classification (NCBI taxonomy): domain Eukaryota; kingdom Metazoa; phylum Chordata; class Aves; order Gruiformes; family Psophiidae; genus Psophia; species Psophia crepitans. The sequence goes on from VWZZ01005924.1 coordinate 298,058, forward strand.
CTTTCTAACACACAGCCACCCCTGTATTCCACTGGCAGGCTGCTCAGTTTAGAGGCAAATGAAAATATAGTCTGTGGCCTGGTGTCTTTTCTATGAATCTTAGCCAGGACTATGAAAGCAAAACAAAGAAGGTTTAATCTGCGAAGAACTCACAACTTTGTTCTAGTTACAAACACGTCCTGAACATAAAAGTGTTTTAATCCTATACTGTTATTGAAGTACCTATTAATTTCGAGGCCCATACTGTAACTGCTGATTTCCATTCTCTTACATGAAGAGACATAAAAAGCTAAACAAATTAAACAGGTTTCAAAACTATTGGCAACAAATTCATTGCAAAATTTCAATTTTGGTAGAAAGTAACAGTGAAATGATTAAGGGAGTAAATCTCACTAATCTTAAAATATTGAAAAGAATTTAAGCTTTCATTAAGGAAAGACTTTAAGCCAAGTATCACAAGTCGGTGTGCCTCTGTTTGTTGGCAGGCCCTCATGCACACTCAGCCTGTCCATCTTTGCCCACATCTACACCAGAACATGCTCCCAGAATGTAATCGCACCTCAGTTAAAAAATTTACCTTACTTAAGAGTCAGCTAGATCTACAGATTGGGTGGAGAACAGATTGACAGCAGCCCTGAGAAGGACTTAGGGTGCTGGTTGATGAAAAACTCAACATGAGCCAGCAGTGTGCACTAGCAGCCCAGAAAGCCCACCATGTCCTAGGCTGCATCAAAAACAGTGTGGCCAGTAGGTCGAGGGAGGTGATTCTCCCACTCTACTCTGCTCTTGTGAGACCCCACCTGGAGTGCTGTGTCCAGCTCTGGGGTCCCCAGTACAGGAAAGACATGGAGCTGCTGGAACAAGTCCAGAGGAGGGCCACAAAGTTGATCAGAGGTCTGGAGCAGCTCTTCTATGAAGACAGGCTGAGGGAGTTGGTCTTGTTCAGCCTGGAGAAGAGAAGGCTCTGCGGAGACCCAAATGTGGCCTTCCAATACCTAAAGCGGACCTACAGGAAAGCTGCCGAGGGGCTGTTTATCAGGGAGTGTACTGACAGGACAAGAGTTAATGGGTATAAACTAAAAGAGGATGGATTTAGATTGGACATTAGAAAGAAATTCTTTCCTGTGAGGGTGGTGAGGCACTGGAACAGGTTGCCCAGAGAAGGTGTTGAGGCCCCATCCCTGGAAGTGTTCAAGGCCAGGTTGGATGGGGCTTTGGGCAACCTAGTCTAGTGGAAGGTGTCTCTGCCCATGGCAGGGGGGTTGGAACTAGATGATCCTTGTGGTCCTTTCCAACCCAAACCATTCTGTGATTCTATGATTCTATAGTGTGGATAGTGTCATGTCAACATGATGAAGCTTATGCTGACTTAATGTATGTCAGTCAGGATGCTGCCTTCTGTTCATCTAAAGAACAATATGTGAAACACCACACCACATTCTCTTTACCCTCCCAACTCATACAAAAGGGCTAAAAGCAAGAAAAGAAGGTTTGTAAAGTTATTACTGCCTTAATTCCTGGCTTAGCCACTTCGGTTTATTAGATAGAATCAGACCTGGGCAGATAATCACATCACAGAAAACCACTGTAGTGGTTTCACAGGGGATAGGTAGAAGAAAGGCTGATGAGATATGTAAAGAAAGGTGAGCCAGGAAGAGAGGGGTTGTGATGCAGGAGTGCCCAAAGGAGCCTGCCTTCTTAATTTTCATATGAGTGAACCTAAGATCCCACTTCTTGAAGGAAGCAGGGGAAAAAAAAACCACAAACTACCAACCCTAGAGGCAGATTGAACATGCACAAATATTGGCAAAGCTTGTGTGTATATATTTATCTTATCATGCTCATATGTTTGTATCAAAACAATTGCCGTGCACTCAGCTGAGAGTCCAGTCATTCTCTTCAGACTCATTAATAAACGGCTGTTCTGATAAGGCAAGAGTTCATGTTAGCTGAACCTGTTCTTTGTTAAAGTCTAGTCTCTTAAATAAAAGTTAGCAGACTTAAAGGAAAAATGCCAATCCAAAATACAAATAGACTTGGAAAAAAGTTTTTATATGAACTGCAGACAGAAACGCTTCCAATGCCTTCAGTTCTCAGCGAAACGATTTGTAAAAAAAAATGCATATTACCTTGGTGTTTGCAAGACAAATGCCAAGGTGTTGGAAATTAAATGGAGAGCTCTAAAGCAAGAGTATGGAGCTTTTATTTAACGTAAAAAAAAACCAAAACAAAAAATAGTGCTAAATCAAGAAAACAAGGTCTAAATGGTGTAGGAAATAACTAAACAGTAAGACTGAATAAAAGTGGCTAGGATACAGCACTGTTTGTTAGTTCACTGACATTCAGGTTTTTAGGAACTGACGTATATATTAAGAGGCATGTTTGGATTGAACCACGTTAATACAAGCTCATAGAGACATTTTTCTCCTTAAATTATTCAATGTTTTTCCTGTCTTGACTGTTGAATTCCTGATACAGACAGCGAAAAGAAAAAAAAAATGAAACCATTTCACATATTCATCAAATCTGCCTTTCACATTTGGTGAAACTGTAATACAGTGAACCATTGAAAGTTGTAGAGTTTTGATAATCCAAAACAAACTCTGAATTAATTCAGCCAGAATGCGTCTGCGGCCACCATGAGCCTGGCCCTGGTATAACTACAATAGTGTGTTTGTAATGAGCCTTGGAGTCTCCCTTTTGATTCAACTGGAACAAACCATCAGAGTAAAAATAAGTGACATGTACTACAGTCGTACACTTACTACATGCATTCTTCCTCTCACACGTGTTTTGCTAGTATATTCTGGGAACAGCTGTTGCTATACCACAGCACATTAAAGGGTGAGTACTGGGAGAATATTCATTTTAAATAACAGGAGCTCAAGCAGCAAAACATCTGGATTTCCTACAGCACCAGGAGGTAACCTAACTGAATCCTTGTGCTAACATGTCCTGTCCACCTGAAGCTTTAATGGTCTCTGTTTCAGCACTTTTCTGCATACAAGTAGGGGCGAGGAGAAGCTTTCCAGTCCATAAAGTATGAAGGAAAGCTACATACTCTGAATACTCAGCTGAAGAGGGGCAAAAAAAGACTTGATAGTTATTTTTCTCCTTCTGATGGCTTTGGGACTATAACAGTTTCCAGAATTCTGGGCTTCAGACTACTGGAAGTGTCAAAATAATTGGTTCACAGACTTACAGAAAAATGAGATATTTGTTTACCAAGATACATTGTGCATAGATAGAACCACATTTTAAAACTGCTAATAAGTCCATAAAGTTAATAAAAAACTAAAGCAGTTTAGTTCTTCAAGCTCTACTACTTGTTTGGCAACTCCCGGCTGGAGCACGAGAGAGAGTTTAACTCTCAGCTGGGGGGAAACTGGGGAAGAGGTTAGTTGTAGGTGAAACGTGAATAAAGAACATGGACAAAGGACACAGCTAGTTGGTGGCGCCAGGGAAAGCAACTGGAAAGAAAAGCATACAGTGATGGACTCCAACATGCATGAATCTGCTCTTCCAGTCCTGGTTATACCCAAATGCTGACTACCGAAGTGATTAATATGCTGACTGTGAACTGGTTTCTCTAAAGGAAGAGAAGCAAAGCCACCTAGGAGACATAGTGCAGGCGAGAAGGCAGGGAGATTAGAGAGGCCAGCAAAACTACAGCTGTGCTTAAGGTTGCAATGTGATGCTGATTCATACCCCATAGTCATAATCACAAAGCAAGTATCTGTCCTCTTGATTTTTTTTGTTAAAAAGCAGAAGTTAATTTTCTTTTTGTAAACATAATTTAATCTACACCAAGTTAACAGTTTTTATGAAAAGCAGCTGTCAAAAAACCCAGCCTTTTAGCTTGATGTATTTTCTCTCGTGTCTTTGTGCAGTATCTTTTTTTCCTTTTGACATACCTATTATGTCAGGAGTTGAAGTAGGAGCATACTGACAGATACACAAGCACAACAGCTTTATTCAGTCTCACACTTTTGAGTTCCAACATCATAATTTTCACTCGTGATTCAAGGAGCCCTTGATAAGTACATACAGTGATTGCTGGATGGCACAAAGAATTGTTTTTAAGCACACCGCAGGCTCTTAAATTTCAAACCAGCAACTTCGTGGCTGTTTATAAATCAGTTTATAAGCACCATTATAGAAACACCAAGGATGGACAACTGAGTGCAGTTTACCTTCAGTCTTCACTTAACTTGAGATATAGTTATTATCTTACCATCTGCACTCTTCCTTAGGGAAAAAGGGTAACGTTTCGTTAGCTGAACTTTGCTTGTACTGACAAAACTTTCCATCCTCAGTCAGGCCCATGCTCAGAACTGTTTGGTACTTCTTACATGTTCCCCTCTCCTTATTTTAACTCTTGCCTCCTAATGTCTGCCAGGAGCCCTGCACTCTGCAGTCACTTGACTCATTGCACTGCTGCTGCCTCCCATCAAGAGGCAAGTTAGCCAGAGAGAACTAAATCTTACAAAGCTCTATCTGAATTTGTGCTGGTCACTAAGGATACAACTTCAGACAGCCTTCATACAGCAGAGCTTCCCAAACTGAGTTGAGAAGCTTTCAATATGAAATGACCAGCTGATTTTATTAATTTATTGTATTGCTGCTCCCATTACTTCTGCTCCATGTTTTGATAGCTACCCAAATTATCAACACTTCTCAACATTCACATTTTGTACCTCACCAGTGTACACCAATGTATGTAGGGTGAACTGATAGACTGATAAGCTTCCTTCCCACTTTAAACTAATCACTAAGAAAACTGACAAAAGAGATGAAAGTCTTTAGCACAGCATATCAGAAATGTGCACGTAAACTATATTAACATATGCATCTGGATAATACTAAATTAGCCTGGGAAACAGTGTGTATGTTATTCACTGAAAGGCACAATGAATCTTTTTCCTTCCCTTCCATGGTTGTTTTCCATGCCCTTTCATGCTGCTTGCTGTTTTGGTAATATTTCTTGGTGATGAAGGAAGAAAGAGGGATGTGGCTAAGAGAGGTAGCTAAAGGAGGCGGTGATGCAGGGAGAGCTGCATCTGGAGGTAAAGGGGACAGCACAGAGCAAGGTCAGACAGTTTGTGGCCACCAAGAACTGCCAAACCTGTCCTGGTGCCTTGCAGGTGGGACACCAGGCAGAGCTCAGTACCCTCCAGCCAGAAGGATGGGATGGAAAGTATGTCAGAAGACCATGGCTTCTAGGAGGGTTTGAGCACAGCTATGCCAGGACAGGACTCGCTAAGCAGAACCTGACAAGGTAAGGTGTGCTTTACTCCAGGCCTATGCAAAGCCTTGCACTCTCAGCAACTGCCTTGCACTCATCTTGCCTGCCCTGTCCCAAAGGCTCCCTTACAGGGAGATTTCCAGGTTCATCAAGGAAGTGGTTTGGAGATCCCTTCTAGAGAAGACGAAAAAAAAAGTTATAAATCAGGGTCTGGCACCCCAGGCACACTCCTGGATCACTGGAAAAATCCGTCTGGTTGTCACAGTGCTCATGTCACGGTCTTAGAGACTGTTGGAATAGAAGGTCTTTACACATGACCCACAGCCAGTGACTCCCCTCATACCAAACAGTGTTTTCTCTGCCATCTGCAGCTATTTTCTGTTCCAGTCTCAGGAGTTCAAAGGAGGCAAGATAAGACCTGGGCAGGATATTTGAAGTGCTGTAAATGTGGACTAGTGACATATCTAGGTATGAGGTAACGATGAGAACCTAAACTGTAAATACGTGAACCTAGCTGGAAATGCACACAAACGCTTCTTACTTAAGGCATTATCACCATGAGGGAAACCTTAGTGACTAATGATTTTATTTCTGATCATTATTACCTTTAATTTTCCCTTATCTGTTCAAACCACAGGTTTAAAATACTGCTGTAATTGAGCTCAGTGGGAAAACTGAAAATTTTCACTATATTAGATAAGTGGCTTGATAAAATGTAACAGCAAATGGACTGCACAAGCAGTTTTGCAGTGCCACAGAGACCATCATTCTGGGTAGCTAAGAGACTGGGGAAAGTAAGTCTTGGAAATTTACCTTATTTGACATGCTACAATAATTTGATATTAAAAGCACTGACCATAAGCTCATTATTTTATGCAATTACTGCCCATTATTCTCAGACAAGGATTCAGTAGTGCCCTGCGATAAATCCCAAGACTCAAGAGCAACCCAATTTAAGATTCATTTTATTTCAATTATTAAGTAAAGCAATCTACTCGAGCCAAAATCTTTTTTATTTAAAGGACTCCTAAATTCAATTAAGAGCTCCTGTAAAGACTCACTCATTTACAATGGACCTCCAGTCATGGAGCCGTGGAAAAATTCAATGTGAAACACATTACTTCAGTTTGAAATATCGTTCTTAGAAAATACACTGTCACAACAGAAATCTTGAGCAAGTTTTACAGCACACCTATTTCTCTATAGGCGCTTCACTAGACTTACATATCTTCCTCTTGAAGTATGTCACACAAAAAAAGGTCTGGTTTATATAATAACCTATGATGAAATTACTACAAATGTCTGGATGGTGAAAAAATTTTTCCTTAACTGGTTAATACACCCAAGAAAACCCATGCCTCATATACCACTGACAGGCCAAGACCAAGAACAGTTGTTAATCATGTGATTTGACTGACATTTCCCCTAACTCAGTAAAGAGGATATCTAGATGTTCATATCTAATCTTCCTTCCTACAAAGGCACGGGTTTGCATTGCTGCTTAACCTCTGTCTTGTCAAACAGGAAATCAGAAACCAGAGCGATGACATACTAAAACCAATGTTCACTCAGTATTAGAATACAAGACTCTAAAGCCACACATTTAAATTGCTTAGTGACAGTGCTCTCCTCTCAATACATGTCATCGGAAAGGATGAGCCTCAAGCTATGCACGTAACACCTCTATGTACCCACGGTATGTTTCATCAGTCACTGCCACGTCTGCAGCGTGATCTGGGTAACTGTGGCACAATAAGGGTCAGGACAAGTCAGATTCATGGTGTCCATTCAGTTCCATAGGGTGTCCATGGATGGTTAACTCTGAACCAGAAAATTCATGCCCTGCAACAGCCTGATCACAAAAGTAGCATTTTCTATCAACATTTAGTTCCAACTTTGCCATGGATTACCTCTGAAAGTGAATGCCTGATTTTCTATGGACCCTTAATACAAAGTGACATTGAGAGGCAGCTGTTTAGATATTGATGACTTGGTTGTGTCAGATGATTAGACCGCAATGCCATAGGAGGAATGGGATAAAGTTATGAAAACTCTGGTGGTTGTTCTATGTGAAAGCTGCTACGCATGATAAAATTCTAACAAATAATCAATGTAGCCACTTGATACCAATATCTTCTATTATCACACCAGGAGATGCTTTTCAGCAGAAACAGCCAAACTCATAACGTGAGTTCAGAAGAGCTCCTTTTTCAATAGGTCAGGGAACTCTCCTCTGAAATCTTGCTGAAGTAGCTGACCACTTCCTCATGAAACACTACTGTTAAGACCAACTGCAGTCGCTGCCTTGCAGATAAACTATTTTCTTTCACATACTCTTAATTTTATATGTGTCGGAATATCAGGCATGGGAATAACTTCAGACTGATAACTAGCATCTAACAAGGGTGGACTACATCCCAGCTGCTACTTTTAGAATTCATTTTAAGATTTTTTGATGCTAAGGTGACAGTACTAGACTTGAAGTCATCTGAAGCAAGCAAAATTATCTTATCTGTACATACACTTCTGCGCTGTCTCTCTGCTTGCTGTCAGCAGAAAGCCTTGAAGTATGGGATTGCTTCTCAAGAGATCTCTTGAAATAATGAAGCAGTTTTATAACACATTGTATGACACCTTTATTATGACAACTTCTTTTGCAGCTATTTCTTTAGGTTGAATTGTCACAATCAAAGTTTTATGAATACGAAGAAACGCTCTTGAGAGAAAGGCCCAGTCTGTGCTCTGCTCTGACCCCTAGATCTGATCCCGTTCAGCTGGCAGATAGTGTCAAAGTCACACGGGACTTACTGTGAACAGCTCAGTGGTAAAAAAATCCCAATAACTTGGGTGGAAAGAGAACTGTTTCCTGAAGGATAATTTGTGAATGCTTCAGAAGACATTTACGGCAGTTTTGAACCTTCAAAGTGTTGTAAGACTAAAACTGATTTTCTAAAGCAGATTCTTTCTGTCAGTCTGGGTCAGTGACAAAATCCGTCCTGCATTTTAGGTGATGATTCAGACCTTAGAAGGGATGCTGCATCTCTTTTCAGTGTTTTGCTCTAGGAAAGACTTACGGTTCCGAGGTCAATAATGAAGCAATCTCCTCTGTTGAAACTGGTCCAAGCCAGGGGAACTTCTGTGGCTCTCACAACTCTCCGGCCCTTGATGTGCAGAAGCCTCTGAGCACTCATATCATTAGTAACAACATGATTAAATCCAGAGGCAACACCACCTGCCTGAATAAAACAACACAACAAAGCAGCAAGCTTTATTTTCATTTGATTTCTGCAAATTTACCATTTTGCTGCAGCTGAAGAGCTAGCAAGGGAAAAAAAGCAGTTTATGCAGTGAGAGGTGAGCCAAAATAATACAGACCAGACAGACTGGAACACTACTGCTGCTGAACTCTCAGGTGTGAGCCTTTATCTGAGGAAGCAGATGTCACGTCTTCAAAGAGTGATGCAAGTGAAAGGCCAGGATTTACCACACCTCTCCTGCATTATCCAGAGGATAAGGTAATGCTGAACCCCACTGTTAGGGCAAAAGTCAGTAGGTTATCAAATAAGGACTGAGGGAGAGCAGAGAAATGTGCGGCTCCTGTACAGGTTTTTACAACTTCCTTGAATTCAGAAGTCTGGGTGTTTTGAGTGCCTGGTTATGTGTAGAGGGAGGAATCGTTCCACAGCAGCTCTGTTTTTTGGGTTTTTTTTGAGGGGAGTATTTGAAACTTTAGGATGCAACCTAGCAAAGAACAGCAAACTTGGGGAAACTAGACCAAACTACTGATTTACAATCTATGAATTGTAAATTTAAGCCTAACTTATTCCTGTAAGCTGACTTGGATGCCTGCCTCCGTGAGGCAGCATTCTCCACTTCTCCAGGAGATGCAGACTTTAAATGGAATAGAAAGTGTCTCTTGAAATTACAAAGGTGAAAAAAAGATTAAAAAAAAAAAGAGTGGGCATGTCACTGCCAAGCTCTCTTATGCAAGCAGTTAAAAGCTTCAAATTGGTCGTGTGACAAGTTACAAACCTCCATAATGGGAAAAAGGCTGACTGAGCGATGCCTCCCAGAGTGCCAGGAGATACATTACCTTATTCTTAAAACACAGATATCTAAAAATTTCCTCCCAGAGATTCTGCTTCTGGAAGTGAAACAATGAAGAGGCTGATACTACAGGTTTATGAAATGTAAAATGTTCATTAAACATATTGGGGAGATTTTTTTCTTACCTCAAAGAAAAAGAAACTGCAGTAGGACTGCAAAAGCACCATTTTTAGACTAAAGTGAGGTTTTGGTCTCTTCCAGTCTGTTTATGCTTTTAACCACTTAAGCACATGGGGTTCTGCATTTGAACAAAATTATTCGGCCTACAACATAGAAACGGTTGCTGTGAAATTTACTGCCTCCCAAACACAGTCTCTGCTGTGAGCACACACACAAGTATGGAATCTCAGAATAGCTTCATTTGGAGACGGGAAGGTGGAATAAATCACTGGGACAGGTTTTCAGTTTTCAGAAGAAAACTGGGACTCCTATAGTTTAGGATAGGTAGTTCTGACCTAAACTCACTAAGCATTAAGAAATAATTTTTAAACTTTCAGAAACAGATACAAAGCAAAAGATTTTATTTTACTTGGGGCACAACAGTACATACATTTTTAGAACATATTTTGACGGCTAGCTCTTTACCTTGTATTTAATTCCTCCTTTGAAGTAGCCCACAAACTCGGTAGACTCATATCCTTGAATTTCTCTACTCTGCACAGGTTTTCCTCCTAAGTAGTCATCCATTTGAACAGCAAAGATAGCTGCAGCTGTACTTTCATCCTGTGTACATTCTTTCCCTGAAATAAGATGAAATATTATTTCTATAAAGCACCAATATAACTGCATTCTGTTCGAGAAATTGTTTCTGTGATAATCGGACACTGCTTTCAGCAGGTTGTACAGCCCCTGTACATGTTGCAACAAAGCAACGTTGCTTTGTTCAACACAAAATACATGACCATCCAGACCATTTCTTAACTACTTGTAGAACTGCTTTCATAAGCAAAAAAAAAGGGTGAAAAAATCGCCAAGTTTGTCTTCTCTCAACTAGAATAAATCTCTTGTTCAAAGAGATTAAGTTTAGCATGGCAAGTGTCTGCAGTGATGATTTTTGGATACTGAGTTGAAGTGCAACGATCAAGGAATGTCATGTCAAAGGTAAGCCGCATATTTATGCTAAAATCGATTTGCCAAGCCATAAAATAATAATTCAAAAGCAGATCCCTTGATACTATAATGCATACAAAGGCTATTTTGCTTAGATATCTTTTATTAGATCACCTGGTATAGCTTTGGGGCTCAGATATTTGCTTCATGAGGTCACACTTGGTTTTGCATCTTTCAGAGATTAGCTTCTTCTCAGGACCATGGCAAAATGGCCTCCTTAACTAAGCACGCTGCAGAGCAGGCTGTATATAAACCCAAAACTTTTAGCACGGGCCTGTACATGTATGATGAACATTTTCAGCAGTTTTGATTGTTTCAAGAGCACTGCAAGTAGGATTGAGTCTCAAAAAAACTGGCTTCTCAAACTTTTGAAGAGCAAGGAAAGGTGAGGTTTGCCATTTAGTTTTCCTTTGCTCTTTCTAAAAAAGAGGAAGAAGCTTGTATACAAGCAACAGTTCTCAAAAGCAGCTTCTCACCTGCATTAACCATTTCTTTGCTTCTAGGTGACTGAGTGAAAAATAGCGCAGCGCTCCAGGCAGCCCAGACAGAGACACCTCTCAGGTTGTGGGAGACGGGAAAGCGTGTAGTGAGGTGTTGATGTCACCTCACAGTGCAGTGAGTCATTGATATCACAGGAAGCCTGTCAGTAAGGTACTAGGAAAGAATGAAGCATGAAAAGGAGGGACAGGGATGCTTAAGTGGATCACTGACCTAGCTCCTCTTGAGGAAAATGACTGCCCTATTCATTGCCCAGCTGTGCAAACTACCCACAGCCCACCACCAACTCTGCTTCTCTGAGCAGTGCCATTGCTGCCACCACCACCACTACTGTGGGGACGCAGGCGCAATGGAAGCCTCCAGAAAGCACCAAGGATGAAATAAGGAAGGGATCCCCAAAGAACAATAGAGACATGGGTAAGAGAAAAGCATGAGGTCTGTCCTCAAACCAGTAAAAAATATTACTGAAAGCAGGAGATAACACAAGAAGCTCTAAAAACCCCAACCAACCAACCCATCACTCAACAGTGATAGCCTACTGTCACACAGCGAGTTTTTCTTTCTCACATCTGGGTACCTCCTTAAAGTTGGTGGTGAAGTTTTAGGGGTTTTTTTTATTTTGTTTTATTTAATAGGGTTAATCATTAATCATTTCCATTAGGACTAGATCCTTCAGATTTATTGCTTGTAATTACACAACAGGTTTCATGGTTGAAGAAAAATAGTTTTGGAATAGTGTTAGAAAAAAGAAGCACTACCAGGCTTGGTCTCACAGCTGCTTTGCAATAAAATAGTCAAAGTCTTGGATCGATGGTCACTTTTTTCCTAGCAAGAGTAGGTTGTTCAAGCTGTATGGAAAATGGATTTACCTTATAGTCTGAGGCACAACCAGCCATAAGCGAGCCAGAGTGTACAGGAAAAAGAACAAAATTTTCACTAGACTAGATAGATTCACATGGATAGGTCTTACCACTTAATCTCTGGGGACAAGGGCTAAAAGAATAGTTGAAAACCACCATGCACGATTTTATTAAAGATACTAAGTGGACTATAACCAGTTTCACTCTCACAAGTAATCTCATACCAGCATAGCACATGCTGCTTCCTCTAGTGATAGTTTGAAGTCAAGACAGCTCCCTTAGGGCTACTTTACCTGCTAAGACATCCCCCAACTGCCAGTGCAGGCATCCAAGCCAGGGTCTCTGAGCAAAGCTAAAAATGGATACAGCTACCACGACGCAGGTCCACACCGATTGCTTGGCCATGCCAACATCATTGCAGCACCTGAGTCAGCTTGTTCAGAAGTTCTCTGACCTGAACAGCACTTCATGGTATGTGAGGTATTTGGTAAAACACTGGCTTTCGCACTAGAAACTTCAGGCCAATGGAACAACTGTGATAGTGGGAACAAGGGCATTCCCAGAAACCCAGAGTAACCAGTGATGATTCACTTAGATGTCCAGAAAAGCATAGGCATGGTTTTAGGGTACACAGGCATAAGTTTTACTAAACAAAAAGCTGTGAAGGGGAGTGTTAGGTAAGTCAAATTACATAATGTTTGATATTTTCTTTCCCAAACCAAACTCTTTTATTGCAACATTGGTCAGCCATGCCTGAACTCTTTTTACTAAAACAGATGGTGTACTTGAATGACTTCAGTAAAAAGTTTAAGTATTAGGTGACAAAAATTAAACAAAGATTTGTGGTTCCCTAGGACTGTGATCTCGGGTAGTAGTCAGACATTTGGTGAAAACAAATTTCTAAAGAAAAGAAATATTACAGAATCTCTTCTAATTTTTTATTATTAGTAGTTAATTCCAAATTTTCAAAAATATTTTTTCTTCTTTTCCAAATCCACACCTGGTACTGGTAAGGCCAAAGTACTGTGCAAGCTGCTGTTTTGCAGATGAGGGACAGAAAAGCTGTGAAGTAATCCTTCTACAGAGATGACTACACATTTCACCAGGAGCAAAAGAAATCAGGTGCCTCGCTATCCTCCATGGTCTTTAAAAAAAGCTCTGGCACTGTACTCATTCCAGAGAAAATACTGCTCCTGTATAGATCTCATGGGCTGCTGTAAATAGGTGTGGAAAGCTGTACATTTATCAAGGTCTTTGGCAAGAACTTTGCTTTTATTAACAAAGGGAGATGAAGTATAGCAACTTCAGAAAGACAGTTCACCTCAATACTTTTTCCATACTGAACTATTTTAAGAGAGAATACATTTAAGGTAAAGGTTGGATTGCATTGAGTTGGAAAAAATAAAACCCACACTAATCATAGGATACAGTGCTCAAAGATGCTAACTTGCAAAGTAAAAGGGTAAAGATTCAGCATCCAAACTGCAAGAAGTTGTAAACAAAAGTTCTGTATATTAGTGGCAACTGTACGTTTTAAATTTCTGAAGTACTTTGGAAAGACATTTGCTTCTGTTTCAGCAGAAGTCAAAGGGGGAGGAAGGAGACAGTTCAGCTGTTTGCATGGGACTGTCCTGGACCACTCGCCCTTCTGGCTAAAGAGCGAGCCCTGGGCTGTTAAAAATATACACAGAGATAAAAGTTGGAGGGAAATGAGGGACAAAAGCTATTCTGAGACTGTGGGGCATACCTTGGGAGATGTAACACCCCCCTGGCTGTTTACATCCCACCCAGGTGTGAGAGTCTGTGCGGTTTGGTCACTTTAACCCTAGGATGCCAGTCACAGCACAAGACTGCATCAAGGTCACAGACCATCCTCCCATGGTTTAGGCCTCCTTCTAACCTCATGGGTATGCCCAAGCAAGGTATTAGGAGGAAGTTTACCTTCTAAGTATCTAAGCCCAAAGTCTGTAGCATTTCCTTCCATCTAACTTCACAAGGGTTCTTTCCATCCCAAAGTCTGACTGTTAATGACTGCTGTTGCTGTTCAGAGACAGCTTATGGGAAGTCTTCAGAGCCTACTGAGGTCTTCCTGGCCTACAGGCTATAAAACCTTTGCTCACAAGAAATAAATTTGGTGTATGTAACAGCAGTGAGAATGAGTCAAAGACACCAAAATTAGTCCCACTCCTACTCTGAATGTGAATGCCCTTCCCCATAGACCTTGCATGAGGTTCTGGTCTCCTGTTGCTATTGAGCTTGCAGCAGTCTTTGAGCACCTCCACCCCGCTACTGGAATGTCTTGCAAGCAGGAAGGGATTTCCCAGCAGCTAGGCACTCTGCTGCCAACCTGCCAGTTGCATAAGAACGATGTGCGCCCAGATTGTCTGAAGCTATTTACGCTATCTGGCTATCACCACATCAGCATGATACGTGCAAGTACAACTAAAGGTCTCTAGCCAACAGCAAAAAGCTTTTTAACCAGTGCCAAGTGTCAGTCAGTTTTGACTTTACTTCTGGTTGCAAAGAGTCCTTGCATCTTTCCCTGGGAAGTGTCTAGTACAGCTAAACTATTACATCAATCTTTCTAGCTTCATTATCAAAGGTCTAAATAGTCAAACCCTGGTATTAGCTAGCAGTGCTGCTGACATAAGAGCATCTGCCAGAAACTCGTTTTCACTGCCATCTATGATTATACTCTTGTCAGAGACAGACACTATCCCTCATGCCAGCTGGATAACTCAAAACACATGCAAAACTAAACAAGCTTCAAACATTTATGCAAAAACAATCCCAGCTTTGTCTGCTATTCTTTGTCAGCGCGTCCAAAAGTACAATGAGAACCAGGGCAACTCAAACACATTAATGTTAATACACATTGACTTGTCTTTCTGTGCTTTCACCGAGATAATTCGCTACAAACACAAACCTTGTGATGAAACAAGAACAAAATAACAGATCGCAACCAATGTGTTGGGTGGCTTGGTGACCAGACAAGGAGATCTCAAGAAGCCTCTAAGAGACAGCTCTCCTAAAATGCATTCTTACGCCAAATTCTTATGCCAAACTTCTGTTTTGCTGTAAACACTGTGCTAGTCAATGTTGAAAGCAAAAGATATCAGCCTAATCCCAGTGTTCCCAGTTGCTTCGGGAGGGGCTTTACTGGGCTGTCAGACTGGTACCAAGTTTTACAGAAAAACTGGTGACTTTGCCTCCAACCTCCGTACAATCAGAAAGCAAAACCAGTCGAGCCGAAGAAGGCAACATCTGGAGGCAAACCAGCACCACAATGTCACAGGTGACATTGGCAGAGACAAAATTTTGGTCCTAGTGGAAGCAAAGACAGGGAAACTTCATCCGGATGGAGGCAGGACCTCCCTTGTGACTCGCGGTTGGATGTGCACAACCAAGACTTGCCTTTAACCCCTCGCCGCTCTTCTAAACAAACATCGCAAAGCCAGCAAATGCTCGGCTCTCTGCCATACCCCCTTTCCCACCCCCGAGCCCCCTCCCATCAGAAGCACCGAGGTTTGCCATCGCCCCGACCCCTGGCTGGAGCCCTACTTCTGCTATTTAAGCGCCTCAGCTCGGAGGAGCTGCACACACGCAGCACTTCTGAAGAGGGAGGTGGAAAAACCCAGTTCCCGATCCCCCGGAGCGCAGTGAAGCCGCAAAACCACCCCACGCCCCTCCAGGAGCAGCACGGCAGGCCCGCCGCCCCCC
>VWZZ01005924.1:313920-372845 GCA_013399095.1 Psophia crepitans
ATGCGCTGCCCTCCCCGGCCTCCGCTGGCGGCCCCGGTGCGGGCTGGCTGGGGTTTTATTTATTTCTCAGTTTTTAACACGCCTACGAAACTCACCCGGCGCACCTTTTCGTTCTGTGCCCCGGAGCTGCTGCGGAGTTGTTACAAATAACGAGCACCCCGTGCTGCGAACGGGCATTTTTCTGCCCTGGTCGGAATACAAAGAGGTTTTACAGCTTGTGCTCGCTACCGGGCTCGCTCTCGTTTCTATCCCGGCTTGGAATGGCAGAGCACAGCCCTCGCTCTCCATCCAGGATCTTCATTTTGTTTGTCCAATATTGCCAGGAATCTTCCTGTCGGGGGAAAAAAAATCTGGTATCTTTTTGAAGATTCCAGATGAAGCCCAGAATTTGTATGAATTTCCCTTTCTCAAAGAATGGAAAGCGTTGTGCTGGTGTTGCTCCAACACCATGCAACAACAACCTAAAAAGGTTAAACCAGCTTCCTACTTGTCCTTTATAAATGGTTGGTGTGTCATCCTGGCAGGTTGTTGCAACATGAAAATTAGAGCAAATCACTGCTTTCATCTGATATTGATAGGAGGCAGATTAATTTGGATGGGATACAGTTAGGTACAGCTCAAGCTGTCAGTGTATCAAAAGATACCTTTCCAGGAGAGTTTAGGTCCATTATCCAACTCTAGTGGACAAGGAAGGAGGGACTGATGCCATCTACCTGGACTTGTGCAAGGCTTTTGACACTGTCCCACACGACATCCTTGTCTCTAAATTGGAGGGACATGGATTTGACAGATGGACCACTCTGTGGATAAGGCACTGACTGGACGGCCACACTCAAAGAGTTGTGGTCAACGGTTCGATGTCCAAGTGGACATCGGTGATGAATGGTGTTCCTCAGGGGTCAGTACTGGGACCGGCACTGTTTAACATCTTTGTTGGCGACATGGACAGTGAGATCGAGTGCACCCTCAGCAAGTTTGTCGACAACACCAAGCAGTGTGGTGCGGTCGACATGCTGAAGGGAAGGGATGCTATCCAGAAGGACCTTGACAGGTGGCCCCATGCAAACTGCATGAAGTTCAACAAGGCCAAGTGCAGGGTCCTACACGTGGGTCAGCACAATCCCAAGCACAGCTACAGGCTGGGCGGAGGGTGGATTGAGAGCAGCCCTAAAGAGAAGGACTTGGAGGTGCTGGTTGATGAAAAGCTCAACGTGAGCCGGCAGTGTGCGCTGGCAGCCCAGAAAGTCAACCGTGTCCTGGGTTGCATCAAAACCAGTGTGGCCAGCAGGTCGAGGGAGGTGATTCTCCCACTCTACTCCGCTCTTGTGAGACTCCACCTGGAGTGCTGCATCCAGCTCTGGGGTCCTCAGTACAAGAAAGACTTGGAACTGCTGGAGCAAGTCCAGAGGAGGGCCACAAAGCTGATGAGAGGGCTGGATCACCTCTCCTATGAGGACAGGCTGAGGGAGTTGGGCTTGTTCAGCCCGTAGAGGAGAAGGCTCCAGGGAGACCTAATTGTCACCTACTAGGACCTAAAGGGGGCCTACGGGGAAGATGGAGAGGGGCTGTTTACAAGGGCAGGGAGTGACAGGACAAGGGGGAATGGGTTTAAACTAAAAGAGGGGAGGTTTAGATTGGACATTAGAAATAAATTCTTTCCTGTGAGGGTGGTGAGGCACTGGAGCAGGCTGCCCAGAGAAGCTGTGGAGGCCTCATCCCTGGAAGTGTTCAAGGCCAGGTTGGATGGGGCTTTGGGCAATCTGGTCTAGTGTAGGGTGTCCCTGCCCATGGCAGGGGAGGTGGAACTAGATGATCTTTGAGGTCCCTTCCAACCCAAACCATTCTATGATTTTATGATTCTATGATCTTGTTCACCTGGGTTGTTTTTGAGGCTCATTATTTCCCTACTAGTTTGTTTTAGCAAGTTAATACAAGCAGAGTACAAGTATCCACCTGTGGGTGGATCAGGGTTATGTCAATAGGGAGGGAGAGGCACTGATAATGCCTCGGAACAGCTGGAGAGCATCTTCTCTGGCAAAAAGTTAAAAAAAGCACCACATCTAAGAAAGTCTTTTAACTATCTTTCCTACCTTCTTTTCATACTGTCTGGTGTACAGTTTAGCTATTGAGGGAAAAGATGCCGTTACACAATGTGTAGCTACTACCACCTCCCATTTTGGTGAGCATCCTGTCACTAACTTGCCAGGCGGAGGTGTACAGGCACGCTAAGCTCTTTTCCCACTGTTTAAAAAAGGAACCTGAAGGTGCTCTGCTTTGTCCGAGGTCCAACTGAACATGTTACAGCTCACCTTCACCAGTTCATGGCCAAGCATTTTGTCCCTCATTCTGCCAGGGCTGAGGACTTCCTGATGCTGAGCCTGCTTGACAAAGCACCATGCCTCCCAAATTAAATACTTTTGTCCAGACCATTCACCATGTGAAGAAGAAAAAAAACTTTAGGAAGAACAGCCAAAAAAATCCAACAGTTCCAGTTTCAAGACAGTATCAGACATTTCAAAATATTCATGAGCAGTTTCTCAGATTTACCCTTCCATCTATACCAGTTGTTCTTCTTTTCACTTTTACTCACTTAGACCATGCAGTTTCTCTTTTCCTTTCTCATTACATACCTTTTTGCATTCTTGTGCTATGGTTAGCTTGAATCAGCACAGGTAGAACTTACCACATGCTCTATAATCGTATGGATTTACTATCTCTTCTGAAGCTGGCGAGTTGCACTCACTGTGGCAGCGTGCTGGGTTTAGCCCATACGAGCTCAAACCAGCCCAGTGTTACGCAGCCTCATGCCTCCTGCCTGTTCTGCCCGTCTCGCCAAGCTGAGATTGCTTGTGCGCAGACTGCACAGCCCGACTGAGTCAAATCCACATCTCCTTAGTCTGGCTTTAAATTTTCAGTCGACAGACCAAATATAACCCTCGGCTGTAATCCCCCTCGCTGTCATGAGATGCACGTTAATGCCATTTGTTCAGCGTTGGCCATGCCCAGTATCACACACCAATGGGCAAAGGTTAAAGGCACGAGAACGATTTAATTGTTTTCTCTGTGGCACTACTCAGACACAGAGGACGTTAGTACTGATGGCAGGGTTTTCTCATCCCCACATTTGTCTTACTAGGATTGCGTACTGTGTAACCACTTACGGGCTGCTAGCGAAGAAAATCTTGGGTTGAAGTTTGTCGCACAAGTGCCAGGGTATTTGTTTGTACTCGTCAACATTCATTCTTGCCTGTTTGCAAGTCTTGCTTTTGCAATCTCATTGCTGTTACGTATGTCTGTCATTTTATGAAAGTTATACTGTCTTTTGTCTTGATCCATTTCCACCTATTTTTTGTAGCAAAAAAGCCCATTAACACTGTTAACATTACACAGATTTTCGTAACATTTCGTAACAATGATTAAAGCAGTTACTCAAAAGTTAAATTTTAGAGGAAAAAAAAAAAAGAAGTATCCCAAGATATGTACATTCAAAGAGAGTATTTAAAATTACTTTTTATGTGCTTTTGCATGTGGTTTGGTAGAGTAATTGAAGTGGAGAGGACTACAAAACAACATTGGTTTTGTGACTCACGAGTCCCAGGCCAAACTGCAAGCACTACACTCATTAGAAATTGCACTAGAATGGAATTTCAGAATGTGTTAACATTTCAAAGAATTCCGTTCTAATTTCCTAAAGATTATATTTTGCTGATAAACTATGGCTTTCTCAGAAGGATGGCAAAGGGCTACTGCTTTTTTAACTTTAGAGTAGCACAGGGAAATAATTTTGCCTCGTACCCTTTCCTCAGGGGGAGGTTGAATATAGCAATCAGCTGCTGTTGCAGACCAGGAGCACAGTCATGGAGCAAAGATGTAGATTTCTACCTGCTTGACTGCACTGTTTGAAACATGGCCATCTTTAATTGTCCTGGTAGGTCACACAGGAGTTTCAGATGATGCTCCTGCTCCTCATCTAGTCCTTAAAATAGCAGAAATTCAAAATTGTGTTGAGTTTAAAGCTTTGGTATGACTCACTGTTGGGGTTTTGCCCCTGCTGGCAGCTGAGCACCACGCAGCCGCTCGCTTGTTCCCCCCCAGCGGGATGGGGGAGAGAATTGAAAGAGTACAAGTGAGAAAATTCGTGGGTTGAGATAAAGGCAGTTTAACAGGTAAAGCAAAAGCTGCATGTGCAAACAAAGCAAGACAAAGAATTCATTCTCCAATCCCCATGGCAGGCAGGTGTTCAGCCATCCCCAGGACAGCTGCGCTCCGTCACGGATCTGTTTCCCTTATGGTTGTCATAATACTGTATATATGCAGGTTGTGGCTGTGTATATGCACTTGAAAAACCAGAATGCAATGTAGTAATGATTTTTGTCCCAATCAGGGATAAGGATTGCAGGAAAACAAGGTGGTGTTTCCAGGTGATATACACAAGGAGCCCAAAAGTTCCAGAAGCTGATCTCCACCATCTTTGCCAGTAGGAATAACTTTTTGAATGGATTGTTTAAGTCTTTCTACAAGGCTGATGCCCAGCATTGAATTACAGTTTCAGGAACTAACAATGGAAGGAACGAGAAGGGAATGTGAGTGAATATTTTCAAATGTCACGAGTCTTTCCTTCTACAAAACTTATTTCTTCTTCACCACATTTGCCAAATACCCTCCTGAACTCTCTGACCCTACCTCGACAATGGGATTACGAATTGTTATTTTTTCCTCCAGTTTCACATTACAAAGTTTGCTGTACACAGATCATGTGTGTGAAAAGCACACTCTTGTCCAAACAGTCACAGAGGTCAACCTCTGTTCTCATCTCTTCTATTGTTGAATTATAAATCAATAGTTATTTCACATTTACCCCAAATACTGTAAGTCTGTTCACAGATCTGAGCTAAATTCTTATTTTCAATATACTTCTAAAAAAATAAATAATCACTGATCCTGTATGAGCAGAAGGAGAATTAGACCACACAGCTTTAAAAGCCAAATTATCAAAAGCAGGCTATAGAATTATGTCACCACTTGCTCATTCTCTCCATTCTCGCATCATCCCTCAAAGCATCATTCTCAGTAGCCCAGCTTCAACAGAAAAGGTTTTAGCAAAGCCAGAACATGCTGAAGAAAGACTGAAACCTAGCTTTCCTCCTTACTGGCAAAGTTTGAGTGATGAGGCTACCAGATGAGAGGTATGCAGAATGCCACCCAGTCCCCTGACATGGAAGTCATAAGTCCCCCTTCACCTTCAAGAGAGGAGTCTGGTTTTAATTCTCCTTTTAATCAAGGGCCTTAGCAGGTAGCTTTGAGGCAGACATCTAAGGCATAGCGAGGGTAGGATCACAGCTATGCTATGTGCTCCCCTCGGCAACTGGCTGGCTCCCACCTACACCCTGCACTGCTTCCATGAGCACTCTGTCACTCCCCGCAGCAGTGTCCGTGCTCCCTGTCCAGGCAGGGAGGGGTCCTTTGGTGGTGCCCACCACTCAGCTGTGCGGGTAAGGACACCATACGCCCAGCAGCCGAGGAGCTCTGCCTCTCCAAAGTCATTCTTCAGCAATGGTGCTGCCGAAGTAAGGCAGGCAGAGGAAGCAATCTGAACGCTGGTGTCTGTCAAAGTATCTAGAAAAACATTTTTGGCAGCGGGCCGGTGCGAAGTGCAGTGTTAGTTATTACATATGTTATAGCTCCCTGCATTTTTCTTATGTTCTTCCCCTGAACTATTCAATGAGCAGCATAAAAGTTTAATCAAGGAGTTCTGATTGTATGTTCATACCATGCCACAGTATGTTATATCTCAAGGAGTCAGAGAGAGGGAAGTGAAGCATTCCTTCAGCAATCCCTTATTTTCCAAGAGACAGAAGGTCTCCTTTATGTTTATCTGGTATGACATTTCTTTGCACAGTCATGGGAGTAGATAAGATTCAGAAAAACATTCTTAGCTATCTAGACAGAGAAATACTATTCACATCAATGATTTATCAGCCTGTCCATGTTTCCTGCTCGTTTGGTCTACCATTGGAATAAGTCATGCTGTTCTCTACGGATACATGGCGCAGTAAGTTTCACCAGAGCCATCCCATTGATTTTTAAGTTTACTTCCTTATATTCAGATATAGTGGTCTCGAGTTTGATGGGGAAAATGTCCAGCTCTTTGCAAAGAGTTCAAGTTTTCAACAAATCAGTGCATCTTGGTTGGAAATAGGAAAATGGAAAGTCCATTCTTTCTTAAGAAAAATTGAGAGATATTGACCAGGAATTACTACTCAGAAAGTTTATTTAAAACAAGGCTACTTTATGTCAGTTGATAACTTTGGTTATTGCTACAAAACTTCTTTCACACTTTTTTTTTTCCAGTTTCTACAGCGTTTCTGGGATGCAACTGCACGCTGCTTTGTGAAGCAAGATGCTCCATGAAAAATGGCAGGTTCTATTTGTGTCATTCACATGGTGTACTAAAGGTTGTACCCTGTCATAAAGCACAAGTCAGTATCAGCTGATAGCTCCAGCTCTTCCATTTGTTTTGCAGAAGTGGCAGATGTGTCAGATTGGTGACATTTCTCTCCATTACAAAAGATGAAGTGACATCAATTTACATTACGGAGGATGGAAGGCAGTAGGGAATTAAACACTGATTTCTTTCTTTCTTGTGCAAAGTTCAAATACATAGCCTAAAAGGGCTATGTATGAGGTAGACAGAATTTTTCTGCATCGAGGAACATTCTGTAGGCATCAGAGTGGTGTTTATCCATTTTGAATTTGAAAATACTGTCATTTTGGCATGACTATAGTTTCAGAATGATCTTTTGAATTTCAAAAAGTGATAATTGAGGTTTCTTGTTTGTATACTGCAGCCTCCAGGATTTGACAAAGGTTTAAGTTATTTTTGAATAGTTGGAAAAGAGGGACAAGAAAACCACCACATTCCCATTTAACATCAGTGCAATAATTAAAGTTAAAAGCATCTGAGTAAAACCAAGGAAAATAGGTTTTCCCAAACACAAGAAACAATTTTAAGAAAGCACGATCATCTTCTGGACCCATTAATTAAATATGCAACATTCGTTAATCTCATAGGTCAACTCTCCAACAAGGTATCCTTAAACCTGTGGAAAGAGTGCCTGAAGTATTGGAGTGGTGAGCAGGGGAGGTGAGAGGACCCGGGGAAACAGCCTTCTCCATCTGCATAAACCAGTGGCTCTTCCAGACATCTACTCACAAAGGGGGAAGAGGAAACAATCAAATCTGTAGAAAAGTGGTAAAAAGCAAAACTGCTGGTAGTTATCTAAATTGAGGTAGGATTTCAGTTTAATACATTTCATTGTATTTTTCAAATGGGAGAAATTTCTTGATACTAATTTGCCTGAGGAGGTTGCCAGATTTAATATAAAAAGGAACAATCTTTGTGAAACATTAAGCCAAAATCTTAAGGAAAGGATATTTTTGGCCAAGATTCTAATCACCGATATATTTGAAATAAAGTTATGCTGAGATAGCTTTTTCTCTTGAATGAAGATAATATGTGAACGCCTTTATGTGTTTAAAGACAGCGTGTGTGAAAAGCAGAGTACTCAAAGCATGTGCATCTCCTACCGCAGTAGCAAGCAGTGCCTCTGAATTCTCAGAGGAGGAATAAACTCATTGAAGCTGTTTTCAGTGACAGATACCCATGGAGTAGGTCAAATATTCTATTCCAGGCAAAATGGTTGTAAGATTAATTTAACGATGAATAAAAATAGGATTTAAGCTTCTTTACATCTTCAGAATAACCCAGATCGCTGTAGTGCTATGGCTGCTTTTAAAATACAGAGTGGCTCCTCATTAATAGATATCGGAAAGTATTAATTTCTTACTTGAAACTGACTTACCTGAGTACTTAAAATTATATTTTTCATCAAATCTCACTTATGAACTTATTCTGTATTTGGAAACCATGTATTGAAACTATTTTTTCCAAAACATTCATTGACCTTCACATAAAATTTGAAACACCTTCTAACATTTTTTTCTATTTTTAATTCACTGACCCCGGACACTTACTTAAATCACTCATAGATTTAAAACTGAAAAGGAGAGGGAAAAGTGGGAAAGAGGGGGAAGATGTGCTATTTTCTGACTTTCTAAAAAAAAGTCTGTTCGAAGGTTTCTTGAATTTGGTACACAAACTTGGGAAAATAAACATTTTCTAGATTGTTCAAAACATCCAGTTCTTACCAAGCTTATATAGGAGAGTATTTATGCCTCCCAGTTGTTTTCTTAAGGCACAACTTAAGGCACAGTTATACTTCAACTAATGAAAGGCTAAGGTGGTTTCAAACTCTCCCAGAATAACACATTTGAGAATTATGAATTTTATTATTGTGTCAGCTGTTATGTATTAACAAAGCTTAATTATACCAGCACAAAACACTAAGATCACTAACAGGAGTCCTGTCGCACCATTTTAAAATTAATACTCTCAGCATTGCTTAAGTTTGAAGAGGCCAGGAAGGTTTCCTTGATCAACCTTCCCAAGCTAAGAGAGTAGCTTCTAAGATCACTAACATTTATTGCACATCTGCCCATTGAGTTTAGCAGATCTAAAAGCAAAACTATATGAAGGAGAGCAAAGGCATCCATAAATTTGTTTCTACACCAGATTTATATAATTAACTTCTTCCTTTTCATTGAAATATTGAAAGCACTCACTAAAAAGCTGCTGAATCTGAAAACCTGCTGGAGACGATTTCTAAAATAGTTATCTTTCAGTAGCAGATGTTCAAGATGAAGTCTTGGTGTTGCTCAAGAGGTCTACAGAAAGATCTATTTTAAATCAAAGTTTGGGACTGATTCCTGTTTCAAGAGCCTGAGATGTACTTCCTGGAAAAGGACCCCATCTTTCTGTTTTCTTATTAGCACTATGCATAGAAAGCGTGGCGATGCCTCAATATTAAAAGTTGTACTGTCAACACAACATTTATTTCAAAGTTGATTTCATAATTCTAAGTGATGAGGAAAGACACAGAGCAATATTTTGTTAGGGTCTTTTTGCAGCTCATTGGGATGAAGTGTTTTTCATGAGCAAGTCTGAAGAACACACATTTCATATCAACTCAAGTCAGATTAGCAAATTGTGGAACTCTCCCAGTCCTAGACTCCAAGGCAAAAATTAATCTTATGGGTATCAGTACATTTTCTTAATATCTTGTTTTAAGGAGCCTATTATTCCAGAGGAAGCATGTCCTCAGGGACACAAGAGTATTATTTTTACAGACCTTGCTCTCCTGCCTCCTCTTCCAATTTGATTGTCCACTGACAAAGGGCAGATACCAGATAAAATAAAGTCTGAGGTAAAATGCATAGCTGATGTAAGACAGTGAAATGCACAGATTATTCACACACCCTCAAGCCTAGGTAGCATTAGGCATAGTTCCCAGAATAAATGAATCCTCTGGCTGTAAAAAAAAAAAAAAAAAAGCCAATGTCTCCAATATTTATCATCCCCTCATTTCCTTAATGTCAACAGTGCTGGTGCTCCCAAACAGAACTACAGCATTCACTCCTTCCAGAGTAAAACAGTTGAACAGCTACAAAGCACCATTTAGCTTCTCACCCAAACCAGTAGCTTAGGTACCTCTTTTCCTGGGTCTCCAGTTTATCCAGCTAAGGTGAATGCCACCCCATCATGCTGCTGTGACGCTCTGAGGTCTCTGTCACCCTCCTGCCCTATGTTTCCAAGTTCTGCTCCTGGGTCTTTTTGATCAGTCTATGAGCCAAACATAAATGTTATCTCTACCCCAACCATTTCCCTTCCTTGCTTCATATATATGTCTTCTGGGAGTACATTTCTCAATCTTCTAGTTTTAAAAATAAAATCCTGAACAGCAACACAAAAGACTGGGGAATGCCCACTCATACAGGACCTACAATGCTATGAAACTGTGATAAACTGTGTGGTGCTAGAAAAAACAAAACCATAAAAAAATAATAAAAAAATAAAACCCCAAACAGATCAATAAAGCAAATAAATAAATTTGATAAATTTTTTGCTCTTTTTTCTTCAATGACACAGCAACTCAGCATTACCCACATGGACTGTGCTCTTGAAATTCCAGATCTGGGAGTCACTTAAGGCTTTGTCCAACTCTTCCTGGATGGAAGAGGAACTTCCCTTACTCAGTGCAAGGTAGCCAGCGTTATGTGGTTACACAGCCCCTGTGTGCCTGGGCTCATGTTCCACACAGGGCATGCCAGCCAGCTTTTAGTGACATGATCAGAGGGAAGGGCGAATACAGATACATTATTTTAAAATGCACTACGCCATTATATTCCCTTTCCTTCCTTGCCTCTTCCACAAGGCCAGAAAATTTCCTCTATTGGGATCCCTTTGGTATCCTCTGACTTTCTCTGTTTCTGGTTATTTTCACTGGTAACATTGTTTGCTATTTATTTTCAAAGATACATAACCATCAACAAGAGCAAATATCCTCCCAGGAAAACACGTACCGGAACGCATCTGTTTGTGGCTCCGTCTTTTGACTTTCCACTGGCTGCCAGGTGCTTGCTGTTTTCCTATCCATCTCCTGAGATGAACATCGAAGGAATCTCACCGCTACTTAGCTACGATCTTCTTCAACTATGTAGGAAGCAAGTGAAAATTAACTATTTCTCTTTACAAAGTAAAAGATGAGCCGACTGAGGAACATGCTGTTCCAGATAAGTTTATTCTGCTGAGTATAATTTTAGTACAACCTACATGACAGACGCTTCCTTGTTTTATTTTTCCAGCTAAGAAAAGGCCTCTGTGGAGGAAAAATAGCACTTCAATGTTTATAAAGCTTTATGTTTTAAACAGTTACAGAAAAGACCTTGTGTGTTTCATGCACTGCCTGTTGGTTTGTAACTTGAGGAAATCCCATGGTACTCGAACTAAACTGACTCTTTATTAAAAGAACCACGTCCAGGCGTCCTGCAGCACCAGCAGCCTTTCCGGCTACGCACATCCCGCTGCCTCCTCCGAGACCCTCTCCCCATGGCTCCATACCCCCCTTCTCTCTGCTTGTTGCCCTTTGCCATGGTGTGCACAAATTTCAGTCAGAAGATTCACAGCTGTTACAGTGGTTGGTGGCGAAGTAAAAGGGTATTAGTCTTATCTAAATGAAGAAAGGCACCCCAGAACATTTTTTATTTAGGCTTCTCTCCTTCACTTAGTATTGCACAGCTCTCCTATGTGTCTTTTTGGATGCAGTTAGTGCCTTTCAAAAAACAGTCGCTTATTTAAAACAAATTAAAACTATTTTTTCTTATATGAACTAAACAGCACATGTCTGTGTGATGTTAGCTAACTATAATTGTGTTATTAAGGTAATATAATTATACCACTGCTATCAGTTTAACATGACAAGGTATAAAACAATGCTCCAAGCAATGTTTGATGAAGCAGAGAAGTGTCTGGAGAAAATCGTTCTTTACATTTTTTCCCGTACATTAAATGTGATCAATATGAGAATTTTTTATTGCAAACAAAGACACTATGTTTACCAGCTTTTGTAAATCAGGTCTCATAAAGATCTTAGTAAGTTAATAATAATTATTTAAACTTTAGATTGTTAGTCTGTTGTTAGTCAGATTGATTGTTTCACGGTTTTTATCATTTTGTTCCACAGGAAAGACACAACAGTTGGTATTTCAAAGGCTTGGTGTGACAAGGATACTAACACCTTCAGCATGACAAATATGATTCCAGGACCATTTCCAGTACCTAAAATTTGCTGGCCACCTGAGTGCCTGATGCCTATGTGCATAATTTTCCAGATGTACAGGTTTGTAATAGAGGAAGGATATAGAAAAGTGTCTTTTAGTTGAATTTGGGCATAAATTTATAGAAAAATTGTCAGAGATTAGATTAGAATTAGGAGTCCCGTGTACAGTTCAAACACTGATTTTAATCTGCACGGTAATCATTCACATGAGTAGGATCTCAGTTCAAGAAATCACAGGACACATGGCTAAATCTAGCCCAAAGTACAACAGCTTTAGAGATTACACTGAATTTGAAGTATATGGGGGGTAGGGGATGTCCTAAACGGAGATCTTGAAATATTTCTGTCTGTTTTATAATAGAGATATGTAAGGCAAGTTCTATACATACACAAAACATCAGTATTGACAACTTATAGAATCTACTGATTTGTCTTTATAGAGTCAGTATGTGTCGGTGGAAGATCTGAACATATTTTTATGTAACATTTGCTGCTTCAGGTCATTCGTGAGACCACAGTATTTACAGTTAACCTGTAAGCCTGCTTTGTCCTTTCAGTATTTCAGAAAGTATCCAAATTCACTCTCTGCATTTATAAAAGCTGTAGAGGTTTTTCTTAAGTGATTCTAAAGGAACAATCCAATAGTGCTGCCTAAGACAAAATGATTGACCTCCATAAGCCTGTTCCAAAGTACAGCAAAGTCAATGAAAAAATACTGACTGACTGGAACAGATTTTAGATCAGCAACATTTTCAGTAATGGATACTGGCCATTTCTTGTACGCTGGGCTGAAGGATGTCCACGCCGCAGTTGACTGTGTGCCTAAATGGCTCACATAGCTGTTAGCAAGATTTACAGTGCATTTGCACCCCTAAAATAAGAATGCAAAAGTAAAAAGGATGAAGAGATTTTGCATGTTATCTCCAGCTGCTGAAGCATGAGAACACCAGTTTAGCCAGTCCTTGATACAAAAACCACACTCCGCTTTCTCTGAGGTTTAAGAGCTTTGTGAAGCATGTCAGGGGAGATGGAGATCAGCTTGAATGGCAAATATCTCTAAGGGGGAATCTCAGGCCCCTTTGGGCTCTGGAAGAACTGGGATGTGCAACAGAGGGACAAGACGATGCTAAACTGGGGCCAGTGAGAAGAGCTGCCACAGTACTCAGCTCGGGTGAGCACTTCTTCCCTCTGTGCCTACGAACCATCGCAATGGGAAATGGTGTGTAGAGACACAACAAAGGGCCAGCGACGCTGCCCTCCTGCTGGGCTTTGCTGGATGCTGGAGTGCACCAAGCCAACATTGCCGCGAGGCAGAACTGCTCTCCGGAGAGCACCTAAATCTCCACTTTGTGTGGCAGCATGGCCAGCTCCTTCAGGCCAAGCCACTGCACTGTACTGGTAAGCCTGGCAGGGCAATGGGGGCTTCTAGCTGTGCAGCTGCCTGGGGGCACTACGTCTGCCCTTCGCAAAAGGTATGGCTGGGTGTCACACCCCTGTAGGAATTCGAAAGCGAGATACCTGTCCTGTCAAGGGCAGTAATGCTCATTAAGCTGCTTCCTAGCAAGAGTATCGTGCCGGAGAAAAAGGAACGGTATACTTCATAGTGTTATTAACAGGAACAGGTTTTTTCTTATACATATTGCATATGGTAAAGATATGCGGTATATGTAATAATTACATCAAAGTAGGTGAACAAACTGAGCCAGCATTTTCAAGGAACTCTTAGGTTCACAACTCTCAGTTTAGATTCTTAAGATATCTCTTACTGCATTATCCATGCACAGATTTATTGCAGGTACTTTAGTTTCCTTAACAGCCTTTAGTGCCCCAGAGGCTTTGGCAGCTTGCACTCTCCTCACTGCAAAGCAGACCCGCGTTTTTTTTTTCTGGCTCTTCTAACGAAAGAGTGAAGTTGCCTAAGCCACGAAATGCGTGTCTGTAACATGCTGGTGTGTCTCACTCCCCACTGCAAGCAAGCACAAGGGGCTGCCCCCATCTTGTGGGTCACAATGAAGACAGACCTCTGTCATCTAAATTTTTTAAGATGAGGTGTCATGAACAGAGGTTAAAGACAAGTTCATTCCTCTTTTTCTCAGGAACACTGGAAATGCCTCCACATGTGTTAGATCAAATTTACCTGAGAGAGTTTGCCTGAAACTGACTCTTCCCTCACGCTTTTGGGGCAGTTCATTTACCTGCTCTGTGCCTCCGTTTTCCCATCTGTAAAAAAAGGCAACAGCATTCGTTTGAAGGACTACTACATGCATCCCTTCATTACACTGCCACCCCTATTACTATGGGGAGGCCCAGCTAAAATTTTGTCATTATCCATGACTAGCATAACTACAATGCTATCTTACTATGATTATGTCTACCCACCAAAGGTCTAGTATCTAACAGCTCCTGGAACTAGATTTGTCCTAAGTCATTCGCCACGCACAGAGAAAGCACCATTCACTGGGCTGGGCTTGGTTGGCATTCAGAAAATTGGGAATTTCCAGACAGACTGGGGACTTTACTATTTCCAAACTTGAATTTGGAGAACCCCAAATTTCACACAAGCAATTGCTCCCTGCCTGGTAGGAAGCTTTCTTATACAAAAACATATGTCCTTTTTTACTGTTAACCTCTTACACAATTTTTCTTTTCACTAAGTGTTGCGTCTGGGAAAGGCTGGAGAAACGCCAAACTGCACAACAAGCTGCACACAGCGCTATGAGATCATTGCTTAAGGGATTCTTACTAGTGTCCCAGGCTTTCCATGGTGGGGTGTAGTTCACTGTCTTTTAGAAAGGGCAAAACAATCCAACATGCAATTTTTGTATTCAAAACCATTATCTGGATTGCATTTATAATTGCAGCTTACTTACAATTTAAATCAAGAGATTTTAGTCCAAATCTAGCTCTGGATATGCCTCCAAAGCCCTCAGCAATGCAGGCTGAGGACTAAACAGTGCTTCCCCCTGTTACAGTCAATACTCCCCCACACTGTTTATAAAAGGAACTGAAACTACCTGAACGTGTTGAGCTTCCAGCAGTCAATGCCACAGTAACTAGAGCCGAGAGCAAAGCGGCTGCTCCTATCGAAGGAAGAGGAAGTGTGGGAGGGTTCATTTTGGCACAGCCTGCTGTCTTGGGTGGAAGTAAGCTCATGATGGCACTCAGCCTCTCCAGTTCTCAGGAGTGTGATGGGCTGGGCCATTTCTTTTACCTCCAGATAGCTGAGAGACTGGTTATAGAAAATAATTAATTGGAGGAGTCGGTAAGTAATTTTTAGCAATAGGGAAAGATATATATATAGAGAGAGGAATTAGTTGAGTAGAAAGAGGTAATAATGCTACCTTACATGTTATTTCACAAATCAGGACCTAAGGGACAGAGGTCAAATACCACAGAAAAAGTGCATTTGGTGTGTTTCTGTTCCCTGCTGTTATTTACAGTAAAAAAAAGTGGACATTTTGCTAAAATATTTGAACATCATTGAACAGGGGGCTCTCTGTTCCAGGTTTTGTGTTGTTCAAAGGACCTAGGCCTGCTTTATTACCATGGGCCAGGGCTCTCAGACGCCTCATACCTGACCCCACAGGATAGACACAAGACACTAGTGTCTTCCATAGCGTGTGCAGATGAACACATTTTCTTGGGAGCAGAAGTTTGGTATGTTAGCATGGATAATGGTGTGGAGTTCCTACCACGTTGCTTGCTTCTCAGCACCGTGCTGTTTAGGCTGGGGTTCCTGTGAAAGGAAAGACATCATCATTTAAATACAGTCATCTCCCTATAAGGTCACATTGGGTTCATATCAAACATGATGGGAGAACATGCAGTTTTACAGCAAACTGGTTTCGCCAGTGAGATGATCAAGATTTTTCCCCATGAGAAGTTTGTTCTTGATAAGATGGAAGCAGAAAATGGTGTATTTCATGGACATATTTCTCTTCTTCCTGGGACTCTGGCCGCCAGGCACGGGTACTCTGTTGGAGGGCACTGGAAAGTGTCAGCAGCCAAGGAATATTGAAGAAAAGTGCGTTGGAATCTAAAAAAGTGTCTCCTAACATATTAAAAAGTACTCCTACTTTCCACCTGCCTTAGAAAACCACCCACCATGATCTCATTCAAGACATTTGACAAGCAGAAATGTAAATCCTGGCTATAGGAGCAGAAGACTCTGCTCAGACAAATGTATTTTTCCAAGAAGCGCCAGCTATTCCAGTGAAGGTCAGTGTTGCCACCAGCACATTTGCATTGCTTCGTCTCATTCAGGTTATCAGCACTGCAACTCGGACTTGGAGACAATGCCGCATTGCCTGGATGGATACACTGAGGCCACGTAAGCCAAGGTCATCCTGAATGTTGCAAGGATCTCACTTGATCGTAAGCTTTCACTAGTGCAAGCCAGCATGAGGAGGGCCACCCAGGTTATCTGTGTTTTTTGCTCTGGACTCAAAGAAAATCTTGTGTCTGTTCAGTTTAATTGGGTGTTGGTGTTCTCCTGACCTTCCCAAACCAATGGAATTATGGCTTCTGTCAGCGGCCATCAATCTTTTCTCATCTAAGGCCACAGGAGAGCAAAACCATGTTTGCCCTCTGTATAAGACTAGACCCAGTGTCCCTACTCCAGCAGAACGAACACTCACATCACTGCCTGCCTCTCCCTGCTGCAGCCGGCACAGCTTTTCCTCCACACGATCCAAGAACGCAGTGTAAGCACCACGCCGCTGTCTGTGCCTCTGAGAGCAGAGAAGTAGAGGTACATCAATGATCTTTGACAAGTTCATCAGAGAACTCATTCTCAGACATGTTTAAGACCTGAATCAAAGCACAACATGTTGAAATGCCTGGAGACATTTGTGTTCAGCCAATTCATGTGTTTTACAGATGTGCATATTGCTGTGCCACTATTCAGTAGATATGTTCACAAACTGGGATGTCGTCACCTTAAACAATCTATTTTCCCCTCAATCTGCTCTTTGTTAATCTTCAGTAATGTTAATGGAAGCCATTTTATAATGAAAATAGAGGCATTCACTTTTTGGAGATCTCTACATTAACGTGTTTGGGGTGTATATATATAAACCATCAAAGCATCCACCTAGTACCTGCACATTCTGAAACAGTCTATGTCTTTGAACGGTTTAATATGGACATCTTAACTCTTACACATGAATTGCCACGTGTAATGTTGTATAATTTCTGCTAAAGGCTGAAATAAAAATGTGTTCCCCAAGAGATTATATTTCCAAACTCCATCAAAGTCAGCAAGAACTGGGAACAGAATTATATTCTTGAAAAGCTAAAGGAAATTGGTGGTCCATGTCCCCAGATCTCCAGTACAGTGACACTTCCATTAGGACATGCCAGCTGTCACCTCAAGTTCAGCTATTGCATGATTGAAAACACTCTGAAATCAATGTAATTCAGAATTAATAATAATAATAACACTTAGTGCTACTACTGCTACTACTACAACAACAACAAGAAGTGTTCGATGTAGAGAAAAGCAGGAAGTTGTCCTTTAATCTGATTTACCGTAAATGAAGCAGATTTAGGTGGCCAGGGATTCTTTGGCAGTAGCAGTTGTGGATCCCATTTGCTTTCACAAGGCTTATGTGTAAGAAATCTACTGTCAGAGTCCTTTTTCTTTCCTTTCAGTGGTTCAAGTCCAGGATCTGAAAATACTAAGCAAATAGTGTTTATAAGCTATAGGACAAACTGTCTGGACTCTAGGATTTGAAAAGTTATGCTCATTGTTGATCTGATAGGATTCCAAAAAAGAAGCACCCAGACTTATATGGTAAAGATCATAAGCAAAAAAATATTCTGTCCATGGCCTTGCTGTGAATGTAGAAAGTAAGTAGGGGGGTCTGCTACATGGTGTATACGTGTATGTACTTTAACTAATGTGTACTTAATTATTTTCAGCAAAGTTATCCTTGTAAGAGGTGAAGTTATAGAAACTACACTAAAGGGCAGAGATCCCAGTATGGACTATCACCAGAGTAGGAATGCAGATATGGACTACTGTGTCTACAATGAGGACAGCAGACATTGGACTTGATCCAGTTGTCTGGGAATAAACCACCATTACAAGGTTGAAAGTGTATTCTTATCAGCAAATCTACATCAACAAGCAGATTTTTGAGCTAATCATCCTGCTTGTGTCTGGTATCCTTAAGACTAAGTGTCTTTGCGTCAGTGAACTAGTCTATTTTCTGTGATCTGAGTCTGTTATTTAGAGCTAGGAAGCAGACTTTCCCTGTTACTGAAATTTAGGGGAAAGCATTGCTGTTCAGTTGGTAAGCTTTATCTGAGGCCACTTCAGCCAGCTATATGGCAGTGAAGGGGTTCTACACTCTTACTCCTGCTCCCTACTGTTTACACACTGATCCCTAATTTCTTTAACAGAATGCATGTGACCTGTTGTTAAGGACTTACTTGTGTTTAAATGCTGTGATTTTAACTTCAGATTTGAAGGATCTCTGGAGTAACTTGTCACAAGATTTGGTAAATTAGCTTCATACTGCACTTGAAAAGGAAAATATATTGTAGCATCAGATAAGTCATCATGCCTAGCACCAAGAACACAGAAGTTAAAAGAAGAATAAAATTTACATTACGGATTTAGGTAAGGTAAAAAGTAAACCTGTAACATTTCTGTTAAAAAATGCAAGATTTAGGAGATTTAATTAACTGTTAATTAATTTGTTAACAAGTCAAGCTGTTGACCTGACAAGAATTACAGTTTTCCATTACCCTAAAATTCTTTATTGACATTCCTGTCACCATGATCTCGATCTAAAAAGAGTCCAGTGACCTCCTATTACAATATAGATGAGAAATAATAACAGAAACGGAACATCCTTCTAGAGAAAAGAGCTGTGATATTAAAAACACAGGGGAGGCAATTTCTTGGAATAAATATGTTGCATGCTTTGGAGTTATTTGCATAGGATTATTTAAATTATTTTTCAAAACTTTCCAGTGAATTTAATTAGTCATTAACATACCCTGCAGTCATCTGTATTACAATGAGCTTGAGAGCTTTCTGTTGCTGGAGAACTTAGGAGAGGGCTAAAAGGAAAGCTGAAACAAGGGGGTTATTTAACAACATCATTTTTAAGATATGTATTCTGTTTCTTTTGGAAACAAAGGTAATTTTGCTTTCAAAGGGGACAGGATTTTACATAACTGGTAATGTTTTCTGCCAGTTGCAAGAGGAAGTCATGAGTTTGGCTGCTCTGTGCTGCTCTTCACCAAACCACATTTTGCAGAGTCAGATAAGTGTAGCACAAGATACGACACCAGCACATTGGTCTTAACATCTTTCCGAGTTATGGTGTCTTTAAAACGGTGAGTTTGCTCCATCAGCCCATTCATGAAAAGCAATTAGCTTCTTCACGTAGATCGCTTATGTTAGTCTACATTGCTAGGTACACAGATTTAACCGACAATTTTCCCTTATCTTCACAGGTTGAAATGGATATCGTAAAACAGATGATTTCTTGTGAGCTACAAGGTAGAATACCAATAACTGTGCTATTGTGGAGGTATCAGTATCACCTGCATGAAGAAGAAGATACGCTTCTTTGATCAACTGAACAAGTTAAGATCAAAATGGTGAAGTTGGGCAGCAGGATGAGTACCCTGTGAAATCAAGGAGGGAACATAAATGGTGAGTGAAGTTTCATGTTGAAAACTTGAGGGTAATGAATGTTTAACTGTGGATTGATGTGTGTGATGCACATCAGAAGTGTACAGGAGAAAATGCCACAATGAGAAGGAAACTGTACACCAGTAATTTAGATATCCTATTTCTTGCCTTTCTCTGAATACACCTTTCTTCCTAATTTTTTTCTGATTTCCATTTAATGAAGCAGTTCCTGTTGGCCTGAATGATAAAAAAGGGACTCCCATCTAAGTGAACAAAGAAATTGCCTTTTTGTATGTGTAAGATCAAGTCTACACTTAAGAATTTTGGACCAGCACAGCAAGTCCTCAGGTGCAGTTTCTAATTAGAGACCTTGCACTGAGATTGCTCATTTCCTTTTAAACTCCTGACAGTATATCATAAAGGGTTCTCCCCAGGGGAAATTTTAGTGGAGAGAAAAAAAGAAAAGAGTAAAATTCCCTGTAAAGGCAAGTCCTTATTTCTACTGAATTTACATCACCGTACAGTCTACAACCTGCTAGAATGAAGTAGTCTGAAGTTTCAGTTGGCTGAAAAGTTAATGATATGTCAAAGCAATCAGACAATATGCACTATTTTCCTCCAGATGTCGGAGAGGAGATTCCCTCTACCTCTGGACCAAGGCCTGAGGAGACCTGAGAATGTTAAAAGGAACTTAATGGGGAATTTTGGGTTGCAACTGGCTTTTTTGCTTTTTCCTTATTACTTTTCAGACATACTGACTTATAATTACTCATTTTACTCAGGTAGAATTTCACCAAAGAAAACCATTAGTCCTAAGTTTAGAGCACTGACTGGTGATGCTGAAATCCCCAAACAAAGCACCTGATTCCTAAGAAGGACCTAAAAGTTCATTTCACACTCACAGCTAAATACTTTGGTCATGTAGTTATTGGACTTTCTGGAATTAGCTTGTGGAGCCAGTCAAATTATTAAAGCATTAGTTTTGTCCTGATATGGAATAGTTCTGAAACCTTGAGGACTTCTCTATATGGGTGCTATAGATTTCCTTGCTAGAGTCAGGCTCTCTGAAGTGGTGACCATAGAGAGCAGATTAGAATTGCAGGAAAAAACACGTTTTTTCCCCCCCTGTCATGGTTTTGATCAAGACGTGAGAAAAAATAAGGCATATTTACTTAAAGAGAAAGGGTTTTCTTATTCAGTTTTAAGAGAAATTGGCATTTATTTACTATTATGGAAACTTGATCATCTCAAAATAAAGCAAATTTTCCTTGAGACAGAATATTACTGGACAAATTTCTTTTGGCTGTAATAGCTAACTACAAGTTTGCTTTTAATTACCTTAGGTAAACTCAAAAACAGGGAAGTTAAATTCCTGCTACAGCAGCTTGGCAAATAAATTAAGACATGGTTTATACTCTCATGAAAACAGAAGGAGGAAAAAAATATTTCTTGTTTTCCATGGAAAGGAACATTGGCCATATGCCATTTATGTGGTTCTTCAATAAACTACATGTCCAGGTAGAACTGTTAGCTTTGGAGAACAGAAGGGGTTTTGTTTACTATCTCAGTTTTGTTTCTTATTTTAGAAATAGTAAGTTTGCTGAATTGTTCTTTGGGTGAGATTCTTTGAGGGGTTTGGAGGAGAGGAGCTAGGAAGGTTTGTATTTAAAATTTAATTGAATGTGGTTAGAATACTGAATCTTACTAAAAGCTGCTTCTCCCTGGTTTTATGGCGTCTGATTTTAAAAGTGATTACTAAGCTCCCCCCCAAAAAAGAATAAATCACAAACAAACAAACACAGAAGAACCCACCAAGGAGTAAGTCCCTGAAAAGATAAAAATATCTTCAAAAGATCAGAACTAAACCCATTTATATTGAAAGCTTCTCTTTCTTAGCAGTTTTAATGTTAAACACATTGATTTTGGAGGGATGCACCAATCCAAGCTGTATCTTGGATTTTTTAATTTTCTTTGCAACCTTTCTGTACATAATTTATTTTCCATCGTGGGAAAAAAAAGAAATGTTTCTTGCTGTAAATTACATGCAACAGCTAGCACAATGAGATGCTGGTCTCAGTTAGGGCTGCTAAATGGAAACATTATCATAAAATCCTTCCATCCAGTGTGTCAAACAATTCAACTGGTACCTATTACTCTGGGGAAAGCAGAAAGTACAGGCAGACATGTCACAGAGAGCAAGGTGAAGATGAACAGATTAGCCCTGATGTCCGTACTTCAGTCTGCTCTGCCAAAGCAAAAACCACCTTGTCAGCTACAAAGCACATTAAAAACATAGAGCTGCAAATCTGTATTCATTGGTTTTCCCTATGGAAGTCCTTTTGCCAAATAATTCGTGACTACAACAGAGTTATCTATCAAAGTTACAGCACAACTGCAGTACTAGCTGTTGGGGTTCCTTTTTATTTTTCTTTTTTTTAATTTACTTATGAGACTGACATCTAGTGGCTTCATTTACCAAGCCCCAAGCATCCTCTTTCTATTGTAGCGTGTTTGCTTTATAAAAGTGTGGGAGCCAGACACTTTACCTGCCTGTAATCATGCGGTTTGGGGTCTTCATATACACCGGTCTTGTATTTGCCATTCTTCACAAACAGTATTTGGGCCTCATAAGAGCCAATCCGTGGAAAGCGAGTGACAAGCTGAGGCAAGTCCCTTTTCTTTTCTGAGAAAGGAAGGAGGAGCCTAGACCTAAGTCTGGAAAGCTGTTGCATGGCTACGGACTCAGAGGTCGTTTTTGGCTTTGGTTCCCCTTTTCCCTTTCTTCGTGGCTTCTGAGGATTGGATGATCTATAGAGCCGGTAGCTAAAATCAGGAGGCTGCTTTAGCCATACATCTGGTTTGGCTTTGGGTTGCTGCACTACAGTTTGCTGCAGGGAGAAAGGCCATTCAAGGCACACAGAAAATTTTGTTTGACTTCCAAACAAAAACTGTCGCTTGCCTTGGTGGAGGGTGAGCATAATGGCCTGATGATGGATTTTTTGTCTTCTCAGATATTGTAATCCCTGGCAGAAAGAAAAAGAAAAGAACTCAACACACACACATATACAACAGAACTTCTATTGGCTGTTACTTGCAATCCAGCTACCCCGTCTGTATAGCCTAGTGCATTCATCGAAGATAAGTACGTACTTGTACTTTAATATTATTTTGTACCTGTGCTTATATGAAGAACTTTTGCTTCTTGATTCCCTCTTTCTCTCAGTTCTGCAAAGTAACCTGAAGAAGCAAACTCCTAGCCCTAGAAAACACCTATCTGAAGCCAAAAGCATGCATGTTCAGGAACCTGCATGTTCATAGCAGCCTGTAGGAACAGGAGCTCTGATTTTTATTTTGTCTGAAATACCCATCACTAAGTAGGAACACAAATACATCCTCCTCTTCACGTTTTTATTGTTGTCTCATTAAACAGGTCATCCTTGAGGGGTGACTAAATGTGCAGCACAGCACAGCAGGGCTTTGGTGTTAGCTGGGCAGCGGCAGATGTACACTCGCCTCGCTTTGTACGAGCAGGAGTGACAAAATGTACCTCAAATCAGGGAAGAGTTGAAACTCCAGTCTCCATTCTTCCTGATGCATTTTCACGTTTCTCTGCATACCTGGGCCCACCCAGGCCACGACATCAATTAGAGCTGCCCCATTGCTATCCTAATATGTGCCCAGGTGTTATGTCCTGCCGTGGGTTATCTCATCAGCCGGTGCCACTCAACCTTCACCTTTTTGCCAGAGGGAGAGGGAGGCCCTTTCATATACCCAAGGATGCCTCTGGGCAGGGTGAAAAAATCACTGGAGCAGCACTAACGCCCTAATAGGCAGTAAAGTATTCAGCTCTACGAAGGAGGTAGATACTACATTATCTCTGTTCTGTCTCTTGCTGATCTTAAGGACAATCCCAGACTCTGTTACCTTTCTTATACTATATCTGTAATAGCAGCCTCAAAGAGCCCTTTGCATGTCCTGCAAAATCCAGAAGAAAGACATAGATTGGAAGGGTGTTGCAACAGGCCCCAATACAATATAAACCATTTTTCCTACTTCCTTTAATATTCAACGCTTAGGAAACCTGAAGAAAATCTCTAACTGTACAACTTTCTCTTCTTTGTGCTTATTCATTCTGATGACAGAATGTTTTGAAGGATAAGGGCAAATGGAAATGTGTCCTTACCAACAAAACTGTGTTGATGAACAAGGTTTTGGGTAGGTGATTGGGTAGGAGATAAAGTAAGTTCCCACAAACTGTTTTTGGAAGGTCACATTTCTGTGCTCTCTTTTTCAGATGATTTTGGTTCTCAAGCCATGCTCAGCTGTGCTGTGCTGCCCTTCCAGTCCAGGACCCCACTGGCTGGAGCATTCCCAGCTGCAGCAGGGCCCCACTGCAGGGAAGCCTCCAGGAAGGGGCCAAAACTCCCAGTCAGTACTCCACAAATTATTCTCAGGCTATCCAAACACTGAAGCACAGCCTGGCCCTGTTCCTGCCTGAGAGGAGATGAGCAGGCTTGGGTGGGTACTCTGCTATTGTCCTTCAAGGTGGCCCTGGCTTTCCATCAAGTCTACAGTCTACAGACAATCCAGCTGTCCCACCACAACCAGTTGTTGTGTTTATCTGATTATCTAACAAATGGCAAAGAAAAATTGACAACTGATAATTTATACATTTAAAGCAGACTTTTCTTGTTTTGCAATTAAACGGAGATGCTGGCGCACTCACCAGGCAGGCTTTAGGTACAGGAAAAGCAGGGACACGCCAAGGTCAGCCACCAGATGCATGAATGAACAGCAAAGGTGCTTCGGCTTTTCTAATCTGTGCCAAAACTGTAATAACCTAGACTTCGCACTGCTGCTGCCATCATGAGAAGGGTATGTATGCACTTGCCCCTTCACAAGTGTCAGGAGCAGAAAGGTTCAGCCCCACAGAGCCGCCCGCCTCCCTCTTCCTCGCACTCCCATCTCCCTATGGCAAGGTCAGTCCCACAGCCTGGAGACAACAAAATTCAAACTGTGCCTCTACTGTCAAGAAGTCTCAGAGCCGTGCAATCCTTTGCAGAGATGGTGTCGAAAGGGTAACTCTTCTCCTTTCCATACACTGGATAACACACCCCACTACTTTACTAGTTGCACAAATACCCACTTCCTCTTTAACTCTCAATCCTCCACCTGTTTTCTCCAGCCCCATTTTTTTTCCTAAAACCAAAGTTTTGCATCCAGAGGAAGCTGCTAAAGCAATGCAGTTCTATGATTCTCCATTCATTTCACCAAAGCAAAACCTCTGTGTATTTTCACACATCCCACTTCCACCAGCTTTGTTACTATTGATTTTCCATGCATGTTTTTGTATCCTAGAAACTGAAAGTCACTGATCTGAAGCACCTACAGATCCATATGCACAGTGATGAATAAAGACTCTGCGGTGAGCAGAGAAGACAAATATACCACTCACCACTCTGTAAAACCAGGGACTTCCCAACAAACTTCATATGCTGTACCACACAGAAGGCTTCTCCTCTCTTCTGAGGGAAGTTAAGCAACGGGATGAACTTGCAGCACACCCTTATTGGGGGAGTTGTTTACTCTTCCATTGTACAAAAGAGCTGGAATATACAGTCTACCCATCTGTGTTGCTAAGAAACAGGGCCCTGTTGCCTTGGGACTTGATTCGGAATTCAAAAATGAAAACAGTGTCTCAGTAGACTGCATAAATGCAGCCTGAAACCTAGCAACAAGGCCACGAGTTCAATGTGATTCTCTTACATGTTAGAAAACAAAGGTATTAGAAGGAAAATATGACTGAGGAAAACAGTAATTTGAAAACAAAACAGAGTTATTATATCACCAGTTATTCTGAGGGAGGTAACTATCTTATACTAAACATACTTTTATGACTTGTGAGATCTGATGCTTTGCTACACCGTGCTTTGAGCAGGTTTATTTACTATACATTATTTACTCTGAGTGAATGAAAAGCAGCATTGGTATTTACACCAGTGTCTTCTGAATATTCAGCTTGTGCAGTCAAAGTGACAACACAAAAGTCAGGACAGCAGAATTAACTTCCAGTTCGCATTGCAGTTTTCAAGCACTCTGCCAACAGAATAATTTAATGATTGCTACACACGCCTTAAAAAGATCACTCTTAAAATGGCATGGATTGTATAACTGGGAGCAATTACTTAACCACGTGCACACAGAGCGATGTGCTGGTTTTAACTGGGATAGAGTTATTTTCTTCATAGTAGCTAGTATGGGGCTGTGTTTTGGGTTTGTGCTGAAAGACTGTTCTTGTTACTGCTGAGCAGTGCTTACACAGAGCCAAGGCCTCCTCTCCTTCTCACCCCACCCCACCAGCGAGTGGGCTGGGGGTGCACAAGCAGTTGGGAGGGGACAGACAGGACAGCTGACCCCAGCTGACCAAAGGGATGTCCCATACCATATGGCGTCATGATCAGCATACAGAGCTGGGGGAAGAAGAAGGAAGGGGGCATGTTCGGAGTGATGGCGTTTGTCTTCCCAAGTAACCATTACACATGACGGAGCCCTGCAGTCCTGGGGATGGCTGAACCCCTGCCTGCCATGGGGAGTGGGGAATGAATTCCTTGTCTTGCTTTGCTTGTGTGTGCAGCTTTTTGCTTTACCTGTTAAACTGCCTTTATCTCAAGTCACAAGTTTTCTCACTTTTACCCTTTTGATTCCCCCATCCCACCGGAGAGGGGGCGGGGGGGATCGAGAGGCTGTGCAGGGCTCAGCTGTTGGCTGTGGTTAAACCATGACAACTGTTTTCTGCTTTTGCTTATGTGCAAGTGAAGTACAAATAAGAAGACAGCACAAGCATAAAATTATAAATAGGTTACAGCACCCTTTCACCCTAACAAATGAGCATTATGTGCTGATGGAAATTACATTGGTTCAATCAGCTATGTCGTTGTAAGTTCTGTTCCTCTGGCTGCAGAACTTCATTACACGCCAGCAGAGTAGGCCGCGCCTGAACTGAGTTACAGTTCTCAGCTGAGTAAACAGGGATCAGTTGTTTGTTTTTCTATTTTGGTGTTTCACCATCAAATCATAAAGAGCTATTCTTCAGCTATGTGATGGGACTGTGTACATAGTGGATTTAGCTGGAGACAAAGGAGGAAGGGAAATTCAAACGTGCCAAACCACCTAGACCCATGTCAACAATTGTCACATACATTTAGCCTTGGTTTTCTTCTTATAAGTACAATATTTCCAAAAGAAAAAGAAAATGAAAAAAAAATTTCTTCCTTAAATGTTTCTAATTTTGCAGCACTTGCATACCGGTCCCTCAACATTTATATTGTTGGAATTGCTCAATCAGGGCCAAAAGTATCTGGGAAATCCCCTTTGCTTTCAGTTTGCTTGGGTTTCAACAAGGTTCAGAAGCCTTTGAGAGGGCACACTGTACACTGTTACAATACATTTTTCTGTATTTTTAAGAAAATTAACATTTCTTCTGGCTTTCTGCTGAAAAGGAAGTTGGAGGCGGTAGCTGAGATTTGTGATAGGGCTTCGTATTAGTACAAACAGATCTCACAGAGATCCTAAAGTAAATTATAAGATATAATTGGATGATCCTTCTCAAGTTTATGCTGCTGAGATACCTCCAGTTTTTACTGAAGAGAAAATACCACCAATCAAAATTCCTTAAAATCACTTGATGAAATAAAATTCTGTGGCATTGCCAGTAGATGGCAGCATGTTACTTATTTTACAAGGCAATGGCGTTTTCAAACCCAGGAAAGCTAAGGAGTAAATCTTTTTGCTCTACCGCAGCGTAGCAAGAGGACTTAAATTTTTCCTACACAAAACCACCTCATGTTTTCAGCTAAATATAAGCCCTTTGTAGACTTAAATAAGATTAAGGAGACCTTAAGAGTACAAGCTCGAAAAAGCAGTAAAGCTGGTCAGGATCCTAGGCTGAGCTGCAGAATCTTCTTAGGGAAAAGCAAGCACAGATGGGATATCATACCCAGGTTTAACCTCGAAAACCATACCAAACGGTCTCTATACTTTCTACCTTGAAAGAAGATATTTCAGAAAAGAAAAAGAAAACAAAAACAAAACCCAAAAAAAAACCCCATCAAAAAGCCCCAAAACAAACTGCTGCCCATTCACTGTTTATAAACGGTAAAAGAGAATAGGATGAAAATATTTTGCTCAATCACCACACCATACAGAAGCATCAATAGTCAAACCACAGACTATAAGAAAAACACGTCCCTTGACAGGACCATTAGCATGACTTTTTGAGCATGTTGTGCTCTTCAGTGTTTTTTAGGATTTTTTAAACCTTGAATTGTTTTATGCTGTATTGATTCTGAAGAGTTCAAAAAAAAAAAAAGATATTTACTTTTGATTTTGAAAACAAACCAACAATTCTTATCACTAGTTTCCAACATATGTTAGAAACAGAATTCTTTCTCAGCTTTTTGGGATAGTGACCTACATTTTTTCTGTATTTCTGTGGCAGTGAGCCACATAGGTTCAGGGCCCTTGTTTGGGGTGTATCGTTGCAATGCTCCAGTGATAACTCGAGAAAACCAGGAAGATGTCACTAGGTGTTTGCAGTTCTGATTTACTTCTTACACTAATGCAGAATCTCAATATGTCCACTGAAGTCAGTGAAAAGCAGTGTGAATCAGAATTAACTACTTAAAACTACTGCTGGAGCAACAGAAAAAAAAAAAGATTAAATTACAGAGGTTTGCATTACTGTGTAAAATGCTGATCAGTATGTGATAACACAGTAATATTTCATTTTTCATCAACTAGGATATAGAGGATATACTCTAGGATATAGAGTGGTGTTTAAGGGCAAATGGTGGCT
This sequence comes from Psophia crepitans, assembly GCA_013399095.1. Lineage (NCBI taxonomy): Eukaryota > Metazoa > Chordata > Aves > Gruiformes > Psophiidae > Psophia > Psophia crepitans. The sequence continues at coordinate 342,161 of VWZZ01005924.1, forward strand.
TAGTGTTCTCTTGCTATAACATATAAGTAAGGAACAAGTCTACAGATTTCATAAATCCACTTCTTACTTCTGAAATCTTATTAGAGACTGAGTAGAATAAATCCTGGTTTACAGTAAAATAACTGTTTCATTTCCCTTATTCTGAGCAGCAGTTCATCAAGCCCAGGAATTAGAGGCATGTCTACCCCATGCAGTGTAACTCTGAAATATCCCAGATAACTCCAGGATCAATGCCTACAGGCCCAGGTCAAGGTGACACATCCATCTCAGCCAATTAGCCTGCATGTTCAGCATCATGCAACCATAACTCTATGGCATTCAAGTGCTGCAGTAAAGAAATGCAAGCCAGCTCAGAGTTATTTTAGGCTTCTCTGCACCACACAAGGAGTTGTGAGGATAATTCCTTATCATCATTCCTTCCACAGAGATGAAGGAAAAAGAGAACAGTCTCAAAAGCTAGACAGGGGCAATTCCTGTTACTCAAAAATGCAATAGGCAGGAAAAACAGCTGGGACACATAGAATAATGAAATAAACCAAAACCAAAACCTAAAAACTAGCTCTCACACTTGTCAAATTTGAGTCCCTATAAATTTTTATATGGTTATGCCTTCAAACGTCTCCATTATAGATTACTTTAAGATATTGTATGACACAAAACTAAAATCCTCACCTCTTTTTGCTGTGAGAATTACCACAAAATTATGTTTAATGAAAATTTACAAAGTGACTGACTAAAAATAGAATCTTAAGAAAATTTAGGCTTTTGTAATTCATTCTGATAGCAGTCTTTCATTCTGTTTCCAGAACCACATAGAACTGAACATAAACACACAGCAGAGTAGTCAGCAGTAGAAATGATAGCACAAAGCTCTCATATGATTTGCAGTGTCCTTCTAAAGCAAAATTAAGCCAGATAGCCATTTTCTCCCCCTCATATGTCTCCTTTTCCAGTAAGAACCATAGATGTGTGTGTATAAAATCAGCTTATAAATACTTGATATTCCTACACCTTAAAACAAGTATCATCCCATAGTCTCGATCTAACCTAAGTTATGGCCTCAGCCTTTATCACCGAGTTCTAAATGCCTTACTAACAGGATTTAATTTACCCAAATTGCTGACAAAATTAAATCAAGGAATCCACATTGGTGTGGTTTTGAGTCATTACATTAGTTGCCGCTGAAGTAATGATGTTCCCTTTTCCAAGTCTGAGTGCAGTGGGATTGGATTCCCTAAATTCTGAATTAATCAAAAATCTAGAAACTACAACCGAGAGGGACAGTGGCTCAACGCATATAGATTGCATTTATTTGGTTAAATAAAACCAATGAGCTAGCAAACTTTAGCATCATACTTTGGGCTTTTATTTTCTTGTTCCCACACTTCAAGGGTTTTAATTTTAGTCCTGCCTCTACTGAAATCAGACAGCTTTTTCCAGACATTTCTGTGATCTCCATAAAACTGGAAACCATCCACCTAGGAGGCTGGAAAATAATCACCAGAACTAGGGACTTTACATCTGTGTAGATGATATGCAATGAATAAAGTATCTCAGTTGAAGGAACTGACACATGCAATGCCTGCTAGGAAAAACAGGAGATTCACAAATTATTTTCTAAATAACTTGTACAAGACTTTCCACCATGAATGACAATTTTGAGTGGCTGTAATTCCATTTTATCACACTGATAATGTAGTTTGGAGTCAAAAAGTCATACAAATGACACCTAAAAATAAACATTTACTATTAGCTGTTTATTACTGCCTTGTTTAATGTTTTTCAGTCTTCCAGCTGGGGCACATAAATTCTCTCAAGGACATGCCTTTTTTTCTGTATTTGCACAGTCCCTACCAACAAAATCCTGCTTCAGGACTGCAGCTTTTATCCTCTACTACACCGGACACAAATACCTACCTCTCAGTAGCAGAAAAGTAGGAAACTAAAACATTGGAAGCTACCTACCCGCAGTTACCAAGTCAGATAATTCTATCAGTGGGAACCATCTGGAGAAAAAGTATGTTTTTCATTAAATGCTGGAAGAGTTCTCTTAGGGAAAAAAGTCTTGACTGAGGAAGAAGGTTTCACAGAGATATAGGAGGAAAACCCCTGGAAACATCTTCTTTTGGGAAAAGGACTAGAGGTAAGAGATTGCAATAGGAAAATTCATACTGCTGTTTCTCACTTTTTTCCCCTCATTCCTTTGCCTGTCTGGTTATTCTGCCCTTTCTTAAACACATTTTCCCAGAGGCACCACCATCCTGGCTGAGGGGCTCAGCCGTGCCCTGCACTGGATCCGTTGTGGAACTGGCTGGAATGAAATGCAACCAGATGGAACTGGCTGGAACCACCTGTGTCTGGCACAGGACAGCCCCGGCCAGCCATTAAACTGAACTCAAGTAGGCCATTTTGTCATTAAGATAGAGGTGGAAAGTGTATGGTTTCCTTTAGTTATACACTGGAAAATATCAGCTATAAATTAACCTTTACCATAAATTTTGGGCAGTGCAGTTTCTACCATTCTGTTCATAGAAGATGTCTCAATGGATGAGAGATGAGGATTCAAGCTGCATCACAACATTCATGCACAACAAATAGTTTAACGAGTTCAAGCACAACATTGGAACTGTTGTGAACCTGCAGTTCTGTTAGGGTTGTGTATTAGTGAAAGCTATAATGTCATTCCTGTCCCCTAAGCAGGGGAGGGGTGGGAAATAGTAAGCCTAAGTACGTAGGAATACAAGGCTCTAACCTCTCCTTACAGACCTTGGTTTCTTTAAACTTTACAGAAGGGTATATCTGTATCAGAGCTTGATTCAGGTGAACTTCTACACATCAAGAGCAATGCAGAACAATTTCATAATCTCATGGAAATACATCCAAGCATGGTATTTCTTTTAAAAGGAAGGAACAACACACCAGAAGAAACAGGTAATACTGTTTCTTGAATTAGGTGTTCATACAACCCACTAGACTGTTTGAAATTGAATGCTGGGTGCCTAACTTTCCTCATTCAGTGTGCTCTATCTGAGCCCCAGAATCACAGAATGACAGGGGCTGGAAGGGACCTCTGGAGATCATCTAGTCCAAAACCCCTGCTAAAGCAGCATCACCTACAGCAGGTTACACAGGATCATGTAGTAGTGTGTCAGGAATAGTGTAGCCAGCAGGAGCAGGGAGGTGATCGTCCCCCTGTACTAAGCCCTGCTGAGGCCGCACCTTGAGTGCTGTGTCCAGTTTTGGGCCCCTCACCACAAGAAAGACATCAAGGCCCTGGAGCGTGTCCAGAGAAGGGCAACGAAACTGGTGAAGGAGTTGGAGCACAAGGCTTATGAGGAGCGGCTGAGGGAACTGGGCTTGTTTAGTCTGGAGAAGAGNTAAAGAAAGGTTAGACATGGTACTTAGGGACGTGGTTTAGTGGGTAATAGGTGGTGGGGGGACGGTTGGACTAGATGATCCTCGAGGTCTCTTCCAACCTTAATGATTCTATGTCCAGGTGGGTTTGGAATATCTTCAGAGAAGGAGACTCCAATTCACAATTCAGTCTTGTGAATTACTTTTATGGCCAGGTACCTAACCTAGAGGCATTAGAGAATTATGTAATAAGGTTCCTAAGGCATTATTTTGGGTATTTAGGAAAGTGCTCATCCCCCTGTACTCGGCTCTGGTGAGGCCGCACCTCAAATACTGTGTCTTATGAGGAGCAGTTGAGGGAACTGGAGTTGCATAGTCTGGAGAAGAGGAGGCTGAGGGGACACCTTATCACTCTCTACAACTACCTGAAAGGAGCTCGTGGTGAGGGGGATCTTGGTGTCTTCTCCCAAGCAACAAGTGATGGGATGAGAGGAAATGGCCTCAAATTGCTCAAGGGGAGGTTTACATTGGATATTAGGAAAATTTCTTCCCTGAAAGGGTGGTCAGACATTGGAACAGGCTGCCCAGAGAGGTGGTGGAGTCATCAACCCTGAACGGTGTTCAAAAAGCGCATAAACGTGGCACTTTGGGACATGGTTTAGTAGACATGATGGTGCTGGGTTGACAATTGGACTTGATGATCTTACAGGTCTTTTCCAACCTTAAAGATTCTATGATTCTATGATCATAATGTTCATATATATGTTCATAAAACATTTGTAATAGCATTTTCATACTTCCACAGAGGTATGTGTTTTGATGGAGGGGTATCTGAATACCAAGTCCTATGATAGGGACAGACGATGGTGTCTTTACCAGTACCTTTAATGGGCTGTAAACTGGGGAGAGGAGAGAGTGAGTTGCAAGGGAAGGGAGGGAGAATGAACTAGTCCCAGAGAGCACCATGGGCATAGATATATGGTATGGAAAGAGGAACTGAGACTGATCTTGATTAGCACTGCATTCAGACTACTTGCAGATGGTGAATGAGAGAAAACCTTCTCGTTCTGTCCACTGTGAATAAGTAGGGACCTAATAAATGTTCTCTGCAAATTGTTTTTGAAAGACAGTTTGAAATCATTACTTTGTCCTCATTTGCTAAATACAGATGAAAGTAATTTTCTGCAGGATGTTTTTCCTACTAGGAAGCTCATTTCTTAATCAGCAGACAAAGTTTACTAAAATTCAATAATTGCTTAATAAAGACAATTCTTTAATTACGTAATAAATCCTTTCCTCTTTCAAATTAATTTTCCAGTAATCCCTATATTTCTCTAACAGACGAGAATAATTATATTGGCTCTGCTGAATAACTTTCAGCCATAACATGTAACATTCCTTTAGCTAAACATAGTTTTGTGTAACAGCCAAATGAACATTGTCTTTGTAATGAAGATGTGCAGTCTTGAATGCTTTATACAAATAGGAAATCCCACCATTAGAGGCTGGATATTATTTCAGTCAGCCAGGACTCTTTCAGGTAAAAAGACTAATAATTTCCTAAGACACTCAATTGTAAACTGTACAATAAGGAGTTAAAAGTTCTGAATTCCCGAGATTCTTTGTTCAGTGTTTCAGAAGCCAAATCAAGTATAATTTGCATTACTACAAAGGTACTAATAAATATACACTGTTTCCAGAGGCTTAATATCACCTCACATAGATTGTGTATATGCACAGCTCTAAATCACTGATTCATTTATAAATTGAAATCATTAATTCAACCACTATATTACAATAATGTGTCACATTGTAGGACTTACAATATATTCACATGAAGGTGGATGGGGTTTGCTCTCATTATTCAATATGCTTACCCCCAAAAAAATAAATGGAAAACAGTAATGAATCAGATTGATGTAGGTAGATCTGTGCATGAAGAAGCCTGGTTTTTATTTATTCAGCAATAAATTTAATTTAAAAAGAAAATGCTTATCTAACAACACTCGAATGCGAGTGTTCTTCTCTTAAATATCTCTTTGCCTTATATTCACAATCTTTTTTCTTGTGAAAAGGGTATTTGGTGAAATCACCGTCACACTTATGAACTAGACCTTTGTATTGGAGTGCCCTTGTGACAGCACTGTGAAAACAGACAACCTCTTTCATCCTTTGCTGAAATACCAATTTTGACCTGTTTCTCTATTAATTCTTTGTGTGGATTTTTTATTTCTCCTTTTGTCTTAGTTTCAGTCCCTTGGGTTTTTTCTCCTTTCACTTTATCCTCTCCCACTATAGAGCTGGTAGGACGGTGTAGCATCTGTTGGTGGCTCTGCAGAGTCCGAGCATTTTTTTTCTTGGCTAAGCTGAATGTTGACGAATTAGATGTACAGCTTTGTTGAGCTCTTCCTGAGTGTGTCTTTATGGCCCACTGTACAGGGACTACTGCAGATGCTGGAAGGGAAAGTGAGTTTCAGGAAGCTATTCTTTATAACACATTTGTACTTTGTCCTATTCAAAGCATTTTTTCAAAGAAAATCCCAGATTCTACAATTCTACCAAGTGAACTTTGTCTGAAACCATTCATTTCTGATCCTTTCTTGTATCATCTCAACAATATTGATGTCACATGGAACTGGTACATACTGCTTTGTACATAAAACTGTGCATCTACTACACCTTCATGTTGTATTTCTGTTCTCTCAACTTTGCTCTTTCAAATGTCTCACCTTAGCTGGATGGTTCTCATTGAAAGGAGGCACCACCTGTTAGTGACCTGTCATTTGCAACACACTCAAAACGGCTTTGTTACTATCCACTGCTTTATCTAAGGCTCATTCAGCAATTAGTCACTAATTTGAGAAAGGAGATGACAACCCCACTAGCTGGTGAAATGTAAGCATGTTATTTCAGACATTTTCTGAATAGATATAAATTTAATTACACAGGTAAGAGCCTTACTGAATCAAGTTACTTGCCCTAAAACAGGAACCTGTGCAGTATATGATTAAAATCTAACAGTGCCCAGTATTTGGTGTGCCAAATCTGATAACAGCATTCCGTACGTGGTATCTGTACACATGCTCTGGTTCCAAGTGTAACTCTTCTAGTGCAAATGCAACAGCATACATCAGGGCTTGACTCTTAGTTGTGTTGGCCAAAAGGTAGCAAAAAAATCAGAAGGAAGAGCCATTTAGAGAACATCTTTATTTCTACACTTTTGTGAAAGCTATTTAAATAAAAATAAAACAGGCAATCACCTTTGACACTCACAATGCTGTGTGTTTATAGTACAAAAAGTAGAGTTAAAATCTTCCACTGCAAACTATGTGGTGATACATGCTCATGTTAACGGATATCAAATAAAAATCAAGATTCTTTTGTAACATGAAGATTTTCCTATATGGTTGACTGATAGACAAACTCCCTTTAATAAGGGCTGCGCAGAGGGTTGGATGTTGAAAGCCATGGCAGCACAGCAGAGTTCAGTGAAAGCTTAGGAATGAAACCACAGGCAGTAAGTCCTAAATCCAGACTGGGATGTGTCATCTGGCAGGCAAGGTTTATCCGGGTGTATATCCCTCACGAGACATAATTTGAGCTGCTGCTCTTTAAGAAAGAGATCAGCTACAAATAACCCTCACTTTAAAAGACAAACAATTTCTAGTTTGTGAGGCTTCAGATGATGTTCCCCAGTTACGAGATACTCTGGAATATTCCCCCAGTGCTGCTTCTTGAAAAAATAGGTAGTAAAACTAGCAAAGGATGAAGTCACTACATGTCAATAATCAGCTGAAAACTCACGACAGGCTTTATGCAGAACTTCAGTAACATCAGAACCTGTGTGATTGTTACGGCAGAGAACACTGCCCATAGCCTCTCTGAGCTCAAATTGCTTTGAATCAGGACAGTTGAATGTACATACAGATCAGTTACTGTCAGAGCTTTGAAGAAAAAGAGCTAGGTGCTTCCTTCTTGAAATGGAGCAGAAACACTCACTGTCATAAAGTAAAAGAGAGAGTGGAGACTAGCAAAGATTAAGGAGCTCTTTTATAGGCTTCTCTGCTGAGGTTTCTTCAACTGAATGAACTAGTCGTCTTCTGCACAGTATGCCTAAAGAGAGTTGGCTAAAATAAGCTGTGCACCTGTCCATGTGGGTAAGTATTTGCCAGAATGAATATTAATACCTGAAACCCTCATGTTTATTTTTAATTCACTTTCTCAAGAATAATGGAGTTTACTTTCTGAGGGGAAAAATGCATTGCATCATCAGAGGGAACTGACATTGAAGGATAGTAGAGACAATCAGAGAGTTAAAAATTAGCAGTTGTTAGGGAAGACCATACAGAGGTAGGTTATGTATCATAGATCTGAAAGATGCAGAAAGGTCCAGATTTCCTTTGGATGATAACTTTGGAGGGCATAGAAATATAAACATTCATAAGAAATGTGCTGCCTAAATCAGCTGCCATCATGATGCTATCCTGGAAAAATTAATGTATCCCAGAATATTCAGGATAAAGTCACAGGAAAACCTTTTTTGTACCTTAAACTGCATAACTCATAATGACAATAAATTCATTTGCTAACATGATGATACTGATTTAATCTAAGGTTGGTCAGATAGATAGATGATATTTCCACCTCAGAAAATTCCTGTTTCTGTTTGTTCAGTGTAGTATTCCTCAGAATCTACTTCAAACAGCCTGACTGAGAGAGGCTTTGCTCTGCATGGTATCGCTCTGCCTCCAGCTGCCACCTAGAGTTACTGCTGGCATTTCCTCACAGGAAACAACAGAGATGTTTTCATCATCTGTAGATTCTGAAAAACAAACTACAGGTGGACTGAGTTTCCAAAGCAGCTGCTACCCTTTCAAGAGAGGCACCAAAAAGTCGTTGTAATCACTTCCCATCCCAGTTTGTTTGTTGATAGTAAAATGCCTGTTTTCTGCCCAATGTCCAGCTTTGGTGTCTAGATCTCAGAACATAATTCTGGCCTCTAACAAAACTGGAAAAAAAAAAAGCCAATAGATTAAAACAAATGTTACTTCACTTTGGGGTACGAGTATTCTCTCACTTCCCTGCCCTATGTATGCTGCAGAATGCCAAGGTCTGGAGACATATTTTATTGGGATGCTGAGACGTTGGAAGAGGATTATTAAACTGTGCCTAAGTCTCTGGAAAGGTCAGAGCTCTGTAGCTTGTTTAATTCCTTTCATTCACATCTAGCTCTGTGACAGGTTCAGCTCAAGATACAAGTGTAATTGCAGATGTGACGCTGACTTGCACATAAAGAGAAAATGCAGCATCCACCAGAGAACTTGTTATGCACCCTCTTCATTTGGAAGGGAAGGAAGAAGGGCTGAGCTGAAGCCATAGCTCCTAATTCTCAGAGAATTGCCTCATGGGAAGGCAGCAGGGGAGCTATTTGTTACTTCTCCTAGCAAAGCTGGACCACTGAGAAATCAGGAATGGAATAACCAGGAACCAGAGAATGAAAAAGTAGTGGGCTGACTCCATCATGCGGAGAAGGTCACTGTCCTGGGAGATGGAGTTGTGGGTCGTCTTATGGGTACCGTTTCTCCATATGAGTCATTTGAGTCATCTTTTTCCTATGCCTATTACTCAGCCTCTCTAGAGGGCACAAATTCCCCTGTTGTGTCCCAACCAGGCATGCAAGTGCAGTAAAAGGAACATGGGATAGGTAACTGAAGCTCTTTACAGATTTGTGCTTAAGCAAAACCAGTTTGTTCCCAGTCCGAGGCTTAAGACTTTGTGTTACATCTAAGTCAAACGTGCTCCCCACATGATTACTCAGTGATAGACAGGAATCAAACAAGGTAGTCTATCAGATCCCACAAACAGCTGTCGTGACGCAACCGAATAGACAGGAACTTCTTAAGTCAATGTATCATGAAATTATGGTTTACCATGTCAGGAATTTGGATGATTACTCAAAAAAGAGCACAGATCTTGCAGCTTCCATTCTATCACCTAATAAATCCGGAACTTCACACAGAATTTTTTTCAGTTGAATACTCATGCGGACATGTTACATGCATACAGTTGGATAGGACTGTGTTCTTCAGCTCTATGGCAAAACTCAAGTCCTGAAAGATATATTAATCAAGGTTGAAATCACAACACAATCTTTGCGTTCATTTTCAAATTCACTACAGGCTTTACATTACGTGAATTTAGCTGAAAATTTTGAAATACATCCACTATCCATCCCCCTTTCAAAGTCAGAAAGTTTTCTAGGCATATCATGATCAGTGGAATAGTCAAAGCTTTCCTATGTCAAAAACCTTAAAATTAATTAATTTTGTGCAAAGATTTATGACACGTCACTGGTTCACAAACAACTTCAATTCACAGCTGAATAGTTCCTGTTCTTGCCTATCTGTGTACATAACTGAAATCCACACATCTAAGCCTTGGGAAAATCAGAAAGCTTTTTACAGCTCCATGGCAAAGGGCATTTCAAAAATTAGTTCTCTGTAACCAACACCTCTGCCTGTGCTGAGCTGGAACACCTGTGAAAATGAACCGAGTTTGTGACGATAATGATGTATCTGTGATTTGCTTTTTCAACTTCATGAGGCCACTTTTTGATTTGTTAACAAAGTTGCAGACAGAGAGTATGCCAAGAAAAAATAAGGTTTAAGATATAAAATAGTCGTATTTAGTTTTGTATAAAAGAATTAGTAATTTACTGAAAAATAGTTTTTGATATATCAATAATTCTATCCCAATTATGCAATGTAAATATATATTTTTCTTTTTCTAATGGGTATTTTTCCCATTTTGTTTACAAAATTTGTCCATGCACATATTTTAACACAAGGAGAAGCCACTCGGATTTGGCCTGTTACAAAAATAGCTCTCAAGAACTTCCTTGCTTTCTTTCCACCTATTAAAGCAAAGGGTTAATAAAACTATTTTACACTGCTTGTGATTTTCTGTTAGATAATTTCGGTGTCAGCTATAAGGTGAGCTGCCTTAAAAAACATGGTGTCCTCCCTTATAAATGGCATAACTAAAGTAAATAAAATACAGATCAAACTAACACAGATTGATGTAGCAAGTCTGAGAAAGAACTGGGAATTTTAAATTTAGTTTTCAAGATGAAAGCAGCTGTTTGCTTTTAAGAGTAACTGGCATACAGACAGAGCACAGGTGCCTGACTTACCAGCACAAATAACTAGATTAAGTAGAGCCTAATGCCACTGCAGGGTTTCCAGGAGTAGACTCACTCATTTTCAGTTCTTTCTAAATATTTTAATCTGTGGACATTTCTAATGCCTCAGTGAGACATGTACTATCAAATGTTCTTGAGATTAAACTCTGCGCTTTCTCACCAAAGCTCATCTTGAGCAAAGCCTGGACCTCCGTTAGCATAAAACCGTAACAGCAGCCATATGGGGTAGCTCGTTCACTCTTTGGCGTTTCCATCTGTAGTGTCTGACTGTCATAACTTTATTGTTATAAGCGGCCCCAAAGTCAGGGTATAAATGCCTACGTTTTGGAGGAAAGCATTTGAGACACAGAATGTCTTGGTCAGACAATGTAATTAGAAGCATAAACTGAAGTCTGAAGTGAGGTTTCAGCAAAATTAGGGATATATGCAGAAAAGTCTCGTTTCTAGCAGATATAATAAGTTGTATTAAAAAAAAAAGTGTAAGAATGGGGTGAGTCTAAAATGGCACTTTCCTTTGTATATCTTCCTATAAGATTTGGCAGTCTCAACATTGGATTTCTTGTGTTGCAGATGTCTTTCAAAACTCTGTCTTTAATGGTCCTTAGATAGCTCACTCTGATGAATTTCTAAACTTTGTTTTTTGAACCATTTAAACATTCAGTGTCACAAACATTCACCTTATTGAGACAGTTTGGACAAAGATGTTTGGAAACTTATTTGACCAAATGCTCTCTAGTCCTTTATTAATGGGATTTTTTTTTTCAATATTTGTTGTCTTCACCACACTCAAGTTTGATAAACCCCTATCATATTTCTTGGCTGAGTCACTTTTTTCTCCAAACAGAAGAGTCCTAGCTTCACAGGGACTCTCCCCTGTCCTGGAAGCCATTCCATACCATAAATATCTTCACCACCCTTCTCTGAATATGAATGCACACAGAATCCGAGACATGTGGGCACCCCACAGACTCATGCAAGCTCATAGCAATGGTTTCTGCTCCTTTCCCAATAAAGCCAACCATTCCGCTTGCTGCCTTGTGATTGCAGCTGAGCATTAAAAGTGTGTTTTCAGAGAAGTGTCTACAATAACACGTTCTCTTTTCTGAGTGGCAATAGCTAATAACAGCCCTTCAGGTACAGTTAAGATTATTGCCTTGTCTCATGTTCGTTAATTGCATTTATCAAAGCTAATATTATTGCCTTTTTGTATATTCGTTATTTTCATTTATCAAAGGAAAAATTAGTCAGTCATTTTACCACCCAGCCATTCCCTACACTTCTTCATGGTCCATTTCATTTAGACTACCCTGAATAATTTGGATCATCAGCAAGTTGTCATCTTCCTATTCACTTTTTTTTCCAGCTCATTTATGCCTAAATTGAACAGCACAGGTGCAGATTCCTGTTTCTTATTGATAACCTCTCTCTTATAATAAATACTAATTTTCAAACAGTGTTTTTTCAAATATTTTAAGTAGCTATTTTCCCATAACATCTCCATTAGTGCAGGAACATCTGGAGCTAAGATCAGGACATAAATCACACCACCACCACACTCAGCTTCAATTGCCACATACTCCTTGGTGTCTGAATAGCTTCAAATAGCAATAAGCCTGCAAAAGTATGTCAGCATTTTCCCAATCCTTTTGGAAATGAACAGCTGGGCTTCCAAATCACATCATCAGAGTCCAGAAGCACAGAACCTTTACACCTAAGATACTGGTAGACTTTATCTGCTGGATACTCTTCCAGATGCCTAATAAGCTCCTATGCACATGGTTCCCTTTAAAATTCAGTAGCAGCTTCCACTTTCCTTTAGTGTGTGGCCAAAGGAAGAGATTAAGTTATTCTTGCACTTTTTAAATTTATTTAATGAATATGTGGATTATATATATGTCACTAGACAGACAATAGCGCAAGGTCCAGGACAAGGACTAAGCACTTTCAAGTGAGTGTTCACATAAGCATTGTCAGTAGACCCGGGCTTGGACCTAAACCCTAGAGCCATAAGGTTTTTCAGGCAAAGTCCCATTTTCAGTGTTTCTCAGTATCTCTAAGCTCAATGCATTTCTCCCGTGCAGAAGAGCCACCGTATGTTTTTGCTTTTAGGCGTTTCAGGCACAGCTCCGTCGTTGGGACTGTAGCAGTATTCAACGGTACCCCAGAGTTACCTCTATGTTACTCCATTGATTTCCAGCAGTTTAGCCTATACCTTCTGCCTGTATTCCATTAAGAAATGGAAATATTTTTGATAGAAGTAGAGGTATTCCCAGCCAAAAGTTTGGTCTCCTGCTGGCATCACACTAAATGAAACATGAAACCAACACTGAAGCGATGAGGGATAGAGCTTGTCAGAGTTTCAAGGGGCTGGTTTTTATTAAATGTTTTAAAAAAATTTTAAAAATCACATTTCCATTTCATCTGTTTACATTTTGCATTGGATGAGCCTGGTTCAATGGAACAAGCGCTGTCTAAGAGGTTGTAGACCGCTTTTGTAAAGTGTTCTGGTAAAACAGACCCATTATCTGAAAACCATGGGGTCCACCTACTTTGCTAATCCCTCATTCTTTCGTCTTTGAGCAAAGAGAATTATTTTGTCCCAGCAAACACGATTCATTCAATGAGCCTTTTCTTTGGGAGAGAGGTTATACAAAAGGGAAAAAATCACCTTAATCCAAACCAAACATTCTTTACCAAGTTCCTTCCTGCCATTGGTGTCAATGGCTGTTTTCACTAAATAAAGATTAGATATTACTTATACAGGGTAAGTACCAAAATGCAGAAATGTTTTCAATAAAGCCAGTGTATTTGGAATCTCAGAAAAGAAACTTATTCTGCACCTTATCTCAGTACAAGTCTTCCAACTAAACTCTGTTGGAGCTGGGGAGCTAACCTGAGGTGCTATCAAAACTCTTCAATTTGTAGATAATATATGCTCTTCGTATATCAGCTTTTCTTAAATATGGGAGGATTGACAAATATTGCAGTAGCATTAGATCATTAGAAGATTAGAACCATTAGCAGATCAGTACCAAAACAACAAGGATTGAAAGACTAGGTGCTGTGAGTCTAGGAGGAAACCAGTATGTCTGTTCAACCCACCAATAACCCGGGTCCCAGTGAGAGGAAAAAAACATGTGTTTTCTTACCTCTGGAGGAGGAAGGCTGAAAATGTCTCTGATGACATTATTACTGCTTCTGAATGAGTGTGATTCCCCCAGGTGAATTCCCCAGTCAGTGACACATCTTGTTCCACAGTGTAGCTCATTGTTTGTAAAGATGGCACATTAATGACGTCGTAACTTCTCTGTGTTTACAGCTTGCAATTTCATGTGATTATGTTTCATTTCAGAAACCACATATTAGCTTGTATCAAGTAAACATATTGCACTTTAATTAACTATAGGAAAATATTGTCTCTGGAAAAGAAAGCTGGACAATTAATGCTACAGAAATCCAACCATAAAGGAAACTATTCTCGCTTAGGTGTTTCTGACTCAGACAAGCAATTACAGAGTAACAGGCCCAAAATCAGCTGCTATTGTGGAGTCAGAAAAGTCCACAGATCAGCAATGACCTGATGCAGTACTTTGGTGGGGTTTCTTTCCCATGTCTCTATCCACCATCCTTACTGCACTACCTGCTTGCCACCTTGTCACCTACCTTTCTTTTCAACAGAATCCAGTGGTCCCTACCTCCCTTCCCTGCAGCAGCAACCTGGCTGCCCATCACCTCTCCATCTACGGAGGCCACCTAGCCCTGAAGTCTGTGTGTCATGCAGCATGCCGAGGCAGGTCTGTGGCTGACTCTCAGCAGCTCTGCCATCAGCCCAGTTGCAAGCTGCCTGGCTGGGCAGCGGTGCATTCCCTTGCCGGCCACTGCTGCCTACGTTATCTGCTCAGAGTGGTAAGTGAGAGAAAACGCTCAGCAGAACATGAGGACTATCTGCCATGTACCCTACAAATATGTTCCAAAGGAATGTGTGATAACTATAAATTATGCATACAAACAAAAAGACTTCCTCCTCGGCAGCTTTCCATAGTTCCACAATCCATTCGATTTTGGGGTATTTTTTTTCCTGTCCCTTTGCAAGGCAACACTTCTAAGAGTGTAAGGACTTCAGAAACAGACTGAAAGGTCCAGGCAACTTTGAAAGCAATTTCTCAGTGGGAACTGCAAAGCTGAGGAGACTTCTTTATAATATTTCATGTTTATACTGTAAATGAAATATGGTATTTTACGGTTTATTCTCCATATACGAACAGATGTGTTACCAGAGTTTAAACACTGCAACAGGTCACTTAGATGAATTAACATTCACTTGGAAAAACAGAAGGCCTATCATTCAGTTTCTGTTTATAAATAGTGCCAAAATAGTGTCAATCTGTATTTCTCTGTTTCCCCTTCTCCCATAAGTGTTTTGAATTAATCCTAGATTTTCTGATTCTTTGTAAAGAGGAATAAAAAGTGCAAAGCATCACACATATCCAACGACATATAGACTTATGTTCAAACACCTTTACTTAGATTTCGTAAGATCTTATTTTGGAAGAATGTACATTAAAAATAGCAGAACTTGGCTTTTCATGATAGACTAATCACACAAAAGCATCAGCTACAGTCACAGTTACAAAGTATGTGCAAAAGCATGAAAAAATGGACAATAAAGAACTAGTCCAGGAAAAATGTTAAGGTAAGTCCTCAAATATCCCCAAATGACCTTTGCTCTGTATGTGTTTATTAGGAGATGATGACATGAAGCAGAGGCTTTTCACAACATTGCTCTCCTGGTTTGCAACCCACGTGAGATATAATCCAAGAGGCTTGCATGCCCTATATGCCTGCTCCATATACATGCTACATACCACTTCGCTGCTGGTGAGATAGTCTCTTCATACCTGCTATATGACCAACAAAAGATGTAACAACTTCCAAGTCCACTAGATAGGCATCCGCCTCTCCTCCTACAAGACAAAGCCACTCCTCCATGCAGATCCATTCTTCATTCCCAATCCAAGTGACATCCCACTATTTTTCAGTCTTTCCTCTCAACACCACAGGGTCAGTCTCCATCTTGCATAGTCCAGCACACCCGACGCTCGCAGGACTGTGTCAGTGCAAGACCTGACATCCGTTCAGCCCTTTTCTATGTTCTTGCATCCCTCAGCAAACTAAGGACTTCCTCTCTCTGCCAGTAGGGGTCTGTCAACAAGTTCTTGCAGAAGGCATGAAAATTAGGATTTTTAAAAGTATTCGGTCTTGGCACTCAGCCCTGTCCCTACTGCAGTCTATGGAAAAACTTCTTTTGCCACAGTTTGAGACACGTATAAGAAAATTAATAGAAGGGTCCAAAGTGATTCAGGATTTCAGAATACTGAGTGGCAGAGATAAGGGGTACTGGAACTGATGTTCTCCCTAAACGTCAGCCCATTGCTGCATGCAGCAGTGAATAGCTACAACAAGCAACTTCTCCCACGAATTTTAGAAAAGAGATGCACTGTTTTTACTGTTGCTGCAAGAAATTGCCAAGCCAACAAAAGAGATTGTGACAGAAATCTCCCGCTTAAAGAGATTATAGATGAGGTATTTAACATGCATAGCACCTGGGATCCGGTTAAATGAGGAATGTAGACTGCAAATGCTCGAGGGGATCTATTAGCAACCATGTCCTGCAGTGAGAGTACCCAGCGAGGTAACAAAATAATTTGTAATCAGGGTATTCCCAAGAATAAATAAATCATTAATGTGTTCCTGCTGCGCTAGGAGTATTCATGACTTATGGAGAGACAGTGGTGGTAACTGGGCTGGAGGAAGAAAACAAGGGGTCCTTTTCAGAAGATTGATGGTGTTATTTTATACCAACCAGGTATAGAGGGAGAGTAAAACCAATATGTCTAATGACAGCTCACTGGAGAGGTTATTTATGCTGTGCCAAAAGATTTCCGATGCTGAATTTAAACAGCCACCCACCAAAGAAGTGTGGAGTAAGAACAATAAGTTATAAGACTGGAGACTTAGTTCAGTTTCCCAGCTTATTGCCACTAAAAAAATGTTTATTGATTTTATATAAACAGTGAAATTTGATGCGTATTTGATCTTCGAGTTTCTCTCTTAACCAGTATCTGATCATAGTGTAAAAACCAGAGTTCAGCAGAGGTTTGGCACACAACCTCAAAATTTTGGAAGGCTCCTACCTCACAGTCACTACTCCAGTGTACCAAGACCAAGGGCAAGATTCCAGTTCTAGATTCAAAAAACCTCACCATTCCAGATGATTTTATTGTAATGGTCAAACCAAATTTCAGAACACTTTCTGAATGTGAGGACCAAGTCCCACGAAAATTAAAGAGATAGTTGCTATCAACACTAACAAGCATTTAATCAGGACATAAAAGGAAAGGAAACTAACTGCATACATCAGCTCTTTCTCAAGTTATACTCTTTTGACAGTATAAGAGTCTGTGTAATCTGTGACTGACTTTCTTCTAACATACTCTATTTTTCACTGGCTTACTCTTCAATGCCCTTTGACAATAGGGAGTTAATGGATTTCCTGGCACTTACAGGCTTTTGAAAATTCTGACTATCTGCTTCACAGAGAATTACTTAAATTCACTAATGTTTACTGAATGCTTTTGAATCCTCTGAAGGAAAACTTTAGATAAGGCGATGGTATTGTTGTTCTTCGACTCTGATAGCTTAACTTGGGATTTGCCTTGATCCTGAACAGAACATTCAGCATGTAGCTATAAAGCTGCTAGATTTTGGAAAGATCCAATCTTACTTCATAAGCAAAAGAAGAAAAAAACAGAAGTATTCATTATTTTTAACCTCCTGATGATGTGTGCAGTTATAAAGAGTTTCATTTTTAAGTTCTGAGAAACGAAACATTCAAATTTGACAGCATCTCTCAATAGTGTCCTTTGAAAATGGTCCTGGGAGGGGGCACAAATATTATTGATTTATTCCAGAAGCTCAGCATTTACATGAACAGGAAATATACCCCACGATGGTCTCTTATAAGCAGCTACCTAGAGCCAGGAAATTGAATGCATTACTTTATGCTTTTCAACCTGGGATTTAGGAATTTAGAGAAAGAGTGATTCTCTTTATAGAACAACATGAAAATTTCTCATTTCCCATTCCTCCTGAGATTTGAGTTTCCTTTTTTTCCAGTGCACTAATATTGTTGGTTTTCCTATTCATTCATTCTGTCATGTCAAAATATATTAGCATTCTTTTGAAAAATTATAAACAGAATGAAAAGACAGATGCTTTCAGCATACTCATTAACTAGTTCAATAAGTCCATTTTATTCCTCTCTCAGGCTTTGCTTCCTGTGGTACAGTAGGTTGGCCATTGTCTTCTCCCCCCCCTCCCCTTCCCAGCCACTGCATCTGGAAAAGGGAAAATAGTGCGTAAAAAGATTGATTAAAGTTGTGGGGTTTTTTCAGCACCCCAGAAGTTTAATATAATTTCTAAACTTTTCTGTTGCAAAGATGATCCAAAATGTTCAATGCTGATTTCTGGTTTGCATTGATTTTTCTTAAAGAAAACAGTTATTTCACATTTTGATCCTTGAGGTCTCTTCCAACCTTAATGATTCTATGATTCTATGATTTTCTAACAGTCAACTCTTGCGTAAGTTTTGCAGCCCTTGAAACCCACAGCTCTGGTACGCTGGCGGGTGTCCGGTAGTCACATGTGATCATTTTGAAAAGTTGCTTTGGAGCTTCTGCTATATTTTCCTTCCAATCTGCCTTCTAGTTATTAGTGACACAACAATACGCAGTATCCAGTGTCCACTTCTGAGGTCAGCAACACAGGAGAGACATGGACACTCTGGAGCAAGCCCCGTGAAGGGCTGTGAAGATGATTAAGAGGTTGGAGTCTCCTTGATATGAGAAGAGGCTGAGAGCTGGAGCTGTTTAGCCTGGAGAAGCAGCTCAGGCAGATCTTATCAGTGCGCAGATATCCGTGCAGTTTCAGTGTTTCTTTGTCAGGGCTTCAGGGCTGCTTGTGGCAGTTAAAAGGTAAGTGTTCAGCACAGCTCTGAAGTTTTTAAACTAGTATGCCATCAACATCTTCTATTTTTGACCACTCTGTGTTTAAGCCACTCTTCCATTCTGAAAAGTCCAAGACCCTGTGTCAGGATAGTCACACTGAAAAATTTAATATAATCATTCAGCCACAAACAAAGCAAACTCTGTCTCCATGAGACAATCTGTTAAGGAATGCCTGTGAGCTGTGCTTGCAAACTAACGTCCTGCAAATCCCACAACGAGAGGCAGGGTGGAGAGACAGGTAATTGAACCTTATAGACTGGGGAAAAAAGAAGAAGAAACAAACAAACAAAACCAGTGAAGTTTTCATTTTCTGTCTTGCAGCTTCACTTCCTTTTAGAGAAAAAACAACTGTCTTCCAGACAGCTAGGTCTTTCTTATTGTATTACAGGAACCTGTGATCAGATGAAAACCTGCAGGCTGTCTTTTTTCGTATGACGCTTTTAGCAACCCATTTGTCTATAGCTGTATTTGCGATCATACTTCTACAGACTATTTTTTTCCCTTCTGTAACCTGAATGCACGCTCAAGGACTTAAATGGGAATTCTGTTCACAAGCAATTGCAGAATTAAGTCCCTAATGGTGAAGTTGGAACACTGCTATCAAAAAAACCTTACAACTATATACAGAGCTGAGACTGAATTCTTGGCTGCCTTGTACTGTGTAAGGCACAAACCAAACAGCAAAATAATGGATATTTCAGAACCTGTCCAAGTTATCTGCTACTCAGTTTTCCTCTGCTTTTGGTTTAATTTCTTAATCCTTTCAACCACAAAGCTGTCTGATAATATGCCTAAGAAGTAAGTAATTATCTACATTGTAACAGTTATAAAACAAATGACAATTCTACAAAGAACAGTGTTTATTAAAGTTTTAAATTGCATCACAGGTACCAGCAGAGAAACAAGAATAAGAAGAAAACTGCAAAACGTTAGAAACAATGAAAGAGGGTTGAAAACAGCTGTGGAAACAAATACCATCTCTGCAGATAATATTTTTAGTGTCATCTTCCAGTTCTTTTATGTATAGCAATATCTGCTTGAGGCAGTGGAGAAGGGTGCAGATGAACATATCCTCAGCGTGCCAGCTGTTGCTCTACAGTTAGATACGCTATTTTATGTCAGGCAATGTTTAGGTTTATAAGAAACCTGCACACATTGTTTTGGAATAGGTGGCTCAATGGGATTCCATTGCCAGGAGCAGCAAGATCAAATGTACTATCTCGGATTACAATTACCAACTCGTATTGCAGAAGCAGGAATTAAATCCACAGTCAAGAACAACAGGACGCAGAGGCAATAATCCCACCCTATGAAGCCACCCTGCTGGTTCTTCTTAAGCCAAATTAAATGGGTAGATATTCATTAAACTGTTCAGAATGTGGTAACCTGCCAGGTCCACTGACCACACTTGATTTGGGTGGGTGGGTATCTCGGTGAGAGATTTGATTAGTAGGAGATAGCTCAAAAGCCTCGGTGAAATGTTTTGTGCAAAGGGACAGCCCTGCTGTTCAATATTGTTGTATCTCAGCCACGTCCTGCTGGGATAACAAATAAAGCAGGAGTAGTTATAGCTACAAAAATTTACCATATGACTACAATACAGCAAAAGGATTAAACTTCTTTTACTGATGGCACTCAAATTGTACACTTTAATTGTACCAACTTCATCAGAAGGGGGAAAGACTGCTGAGCAGTGAAAAGAGCCGTAGTTTTCACACAGTTTTCAACATGGCTACCAAACATGTGGCCCCACTCTGGCATAGCAAAGCTCTTGGCCATTTTGAGTTTGATATCTGGGAAATCAGTTGTTGCACATCAAGATGGCTACCTGATCTGGCAGAATTTAGACTGTAAAAGAGTATTAACTTTTGAATAGACACATCATGGTTTTGCCCCAGTTGGCAGCTGGGCCCCATGCAGCTGCTCATTCACTCCCCCACCAGTGGGATGGCGGAGAGAATCGGAAGAGTAAAAGCGAGAAAACTCATGTGTTGAGATAAAGGCAGTTTAAAAGGTAAATCAAAAGCCGCACGCACAAGCAAAGCAAAACAAGGAATTCATTCCCCACTTCCCATGGGCAGGCATCCCCAGGACAGCAGGGCTCCGTCACGCATAATGGTGACTTGGGAAGACATACACCACCGCTCTGAAGTCCCTCTCCCATTCCTTCGTCTTCCCACAGCAATATATGCAGAGCATGACGTCATACGGTATGGGATGTCCCTTTGGTCATCTGGGGTCAGCTGCCCTGTCTGTCCCCTCCCAACTCCTTGTGCACCCCCAGCCATCCTGCTGGCAGGAAGATGTGGGAAGCAGAAAAGGCCTTGGCACTGTGTAAGTACTGCTCAGCAGTAACAAAAATTCTATATGATCAGCATGTTTTCAGCACAAATCCAAAACATTGCCCTATACTAGCTATTATGAAGAAAATTAACTCTATCTCAGCTGAAACCAGGACAACGCACTAGCCTGCTGATGTAAAACTATGTCTTATGTACTTTCATGTGCAATGTGCTTTTTGTCCCAGGACAGGATATGTTAAGGTGCAGATGAACAGCTTTAATTCATTTTGTCAAGTGTTTTGGCTCGATCTCTTTGAACAATGTCACTCCTGCACTGACAAACACTCATTTTTGAATTTTTTTTTAAAAACAATATAAAAATATCTCTATGAAAAGCTATTTTAAAAGCTAGTGTCTCTTAGTGTCCCTCCTGCGACTGCTGATATGTCAGTAAGAACGATAAAAGCATAACCAGGCAAAATAAGTGCCTTAAGCTCTTAAGACAAATTTTACCTGTTGACACACAGCATCTGGGAATATCAGTAAAGCAGTGGGCCCTGTCGGAGTTTCCTTCCTCATTTAACTGACACTGTAGTCTAACCTTTACTCTTAAATTAGGTCCAGACTACATAGGGCCAATTTTATATTCATTGCTTTGTGAGGTCTGCTCTGAAGGAAATCACAGCAGCGATGAAAGCTTGAGTGAACACTACTGTATTATTGAATTTCAAACAGCTGCATCAAGGCAAAAAACACAGCGGCCAGAAAATGCTCTTAGATATGTCCATACTTCACTACAGACAAAAGGAAATTGGTCATGCATTGAAGTCTTGGAGCTTTAGTTGCCTCAGGCTGCACAAGCAAAGTTGCTGAGAAAAATCAGGTTCTATAGAAGTACTGTTGGAATTTGACTCCTCCAAATGTCCCACTTGACAGCTTTTCTCCATCATTTGTGAGATAGGACTCTCAACCTCAGCTCCTGAGAATTAACTTTTTTTGTCTCTAGCTTCTTCCTGCAGGAAATGAAAGTACAGGCTTTTTTTAGCATGGTACACAATACACTTGCAGACTTAGACATAAAGGAGAGATGATAGAAATATTGTCTTTAGTAAGGTGTGGAAAGTGACCTTAAGATTGGGGAACTCACTTTCCTCCTGAAGAGCTAGGATAAGTCAGCAATGAAGAAAAAGTCCAAGGCTGTAATCCCTAGGGAGACTGCTGAGGTTTCAATTTACGTAAGGAATTGTTTTATCTTGAGTTTGGCAATCTCACACAAAGTATGTAAGCCACACTTTTCCCTGCAGCAATTAGACCTGTAAGGGAACTCTGTTCTAAAGAAAGGAGCCCGTTCTGTGAGCACTAAAACCTACATGATCTAAATACCACAAGTCAGTAAGTCATAACCAAAAGGAACTCAAATGTTTTTGGTCGAGGCAACAGATGAAGTAATGTCCTCATTTCATATTTAAAGTCCACAAAAAAAGCTTTCGTATTTCTTCAAACACTCAGAATTTATAACATTGTATCTATTATGTATGTAGTCGAAGGGAGGATATGAAATATTTTATGAAAACCCACAGACATCCTCCTTTGGAATACGAAGACTGGCCTGATAAGAACCTTGTCTGAGAGACTCCATTTCAGGAGTGATTAATTCAAATGTATTTATGCCATTTGCATATAGATGTAAAGTTAGGTTGTTAGAAACCCTAGGCATAAGTTAAAATCTGTCCCCTCCTCCTAGCCACACTGCAGACATCATACACTGTGCTATCTAGCTGTTCCCAAGAACCCTCTCGTCTTCCCTGAGCCTTGTGATTTGGTAGCTTGTTTCTAAATGCAGTCTTAGCTTTTGTACATAAATAAGATTGTGGTTTGCCACTGAGTTGGCACTGAGGGCAAAGTCAACAGGGAAGCTTTGCTGAATCTTTTATTGAACCCTTGTTCTGCTCGGCTGTAGAGCTGGACACCTTGAGAGCTTTCAATATGAGAACTGGGGACAGCAAATCATCACAGGTTGAAGAGCTGCGGGGCCAAGGAGAAAACTTGTGCAGTACAAGATTCAGTAGACGATTCAGCTGTACACACAGGCAATTCCTTGCAAAAGTGAGGCCCTAGCTTCCTCTTTTCCCCCTCTTTGATGTGTACATGAGAAGGTGAAACCCTAATGTACTTCATTTTCTGCAGAAAATAGACCTGACATTAAATCACACAGTAGTGAATGAGGTTTCTCTCTGTGGTGTGTTTCTTTCCTCATCATTCAACAACATGAACTGTACTGGCATCTATGCCTAGCACACTAGAAGGCTTAAAATACTCTTACAAAATTTGAGGTAGATGGTTGTGTTTCCACTTATGAGAATCAAGAAGTAGTTTTATTTTCCTTAAGGAAAGTAACTCTGATACTCTTTAGAGTGACAAAATAGCTGTTCTGTTCATCCAGTATAGGATCTGAGAGATCATAATAAACGTCTTTCTATGTATTATATTAGCTTATTTTTGTGATAGTACTTATTTAAGTTTACTCCTTATGCTGTATTTTTTCTGTCAAGGTTAGCTCACATGCTACTAATTATACTTTTTAATTAAGTTAAATTTTTAACTGTGTCATCAATCAATTCTGAGAAATTTAATTTTCTGTGACAATGGCTTTAGGAAACCGGTACCATCCACAGACAGAATAACCATTAGCATATGTAAATGGAAAAACATGGAAAAGAAGATGAGACCTGTCTGTGGGCTCTGAAATTATCAATCTCCAAGACAAGATAAAAGAACAGCTTCCCTGTGGGAGACAATGACTTACTTCTTCATGATAGTTATTTAATGTCAATGTACTTTATTCAGATAATAAATAAGAGGAGTTCCCCTGAGCCTGATTGCTTGTATAATGTGTTCTCATATATAATTATAAAGAGAATGAAAAGCCAAGCTGGTGTCTGAGGAAGCAAACTAACTCTACCACCCATCAGCTCTTCCCATGTTGTTGGCTGCTCACCTGGGCAGTTGGCAAGGAGTCTGTGACTGATATGGAGTTTTTCATCTGCAGGCTACAATATGACACATTTGTGAACTTCATTTCTTTAACAAAATAATCTTTAAAAAAGAAAATCTGTGAATTTGTTCCTAATAGAAGACGCTATTAGTACATACCTAAAAAGGGTATAATAACCACTAATTCAGGAAACTAAAAGAACACTTAAGGACTGACCCTACAGGACAATCAACTATGAGTTAAATAGCCACCACTGCCTTCAGCAGACTTCAAGTGGGATTGACTCTGCTTTAAGATAAACATACAATAATCTTAACGTCCAATTCTGAAAGCCGCATAGTACAAGATGTTTAACATATAGAAAAATAAATAAGATGCTATCATCCCCAAAAGCTGTTTAACTTCCAGTTAAAAGCTAGATAATTATATTTAGCTAGAGATTCAAAATTTTAAGAGTCTGGCCCACAGTTCACACAGTGTGAGAATCAGTACAAAGCTAGTGCACCATTTAAGTCCTATTAAACCATCCATCTGTAACTTTAATGATACAGAAGCCTCTCCAGCAGAAATTACTCTCATGCTGCATTCCTTCCATTTCTACACTACCAGGTTATGCAGATACATGTCAAATATGCAAAAAAAGGGTTTTGCGAACTCAGGCTGGGGAAAAATAGTGAATACTGTCCAACATCTAAATCTAACAGCTGTAAATATAGGAGCCTTTTCCTAACTTCTCCCTTCTTTGGGAAACATGCAGGAGAAGGGCAAGTTATGTCAACAAACAGGTTATTTGCAAATATGAAGCCTTTATTGTTTGCAAGCAATCACTAATTTCTAGTGAAAACTGGACTAATTGGTAAAAGTATTTTGATTTAATACCCTAGTATTTTCCTAGGGAGTTAGGATGTTAGTACAGAGGAAAAGTACTCTGTCTTGCCTAGGAAACAGCTACAACTGACACTGTTTTTTGTGGAATACAGGGCCAAACACTTATTAAAAATCCTATTGTACAGGGTCTTGTTGGGATGGAGTCCATTTTCTTCGTAGCAGCCCACAGGGTGCTGTTTTTTAGATTTGTGACCAAAACAGTGTTGTTAACACACCAATGTTTTGGCTATTGCTGAACAGCTCTTGCATAGTGTCAAGGCTGTCACTCCAAACACTCCACCAAAGGCCAGTATGCTTGAGGTGGGCAAGAGGTTGGGAGGGGGACAGTTGACCCCAACTGCCCAAAGGGTCCATATGTCATGTTCAGCAATAAAACCTGGTGAGAGTTTTTCCAGACAGGCCTTTGCTCAGAGACTGGCTGGGCATTGGTCAGCTGGTGGCAAGTGGTTGCTTTTGCATCACTTGCCTATTTTTCTTCATTCTTTCCTTCACTGTCTTTATCTCAACCCACAAGTTTTCTGGCTTTTGCTCTTCTGATCCCACTGAGGGATGACTGAGTGAGCAGCTGGGTGGGGGCTTAGCTGCCAGCTGGGGTTAACCCACCACACTTATCTAAAAGTCTTACGTACTTCTAGCTTCCCTATTTTGTCGTTCAAGATTCTGAGCCTCAGAGGAAGTCATGATGAAGCTGTCAGGGACCACAGCTTAGAAAACCTGATCTCCTAAGCAGCTTGCCAGGCAAAGAACCAGATTGTTGTTCCACTGAAATTTCACTGGAATGAAGGGATTTTTCATCAGGATAAAGTGTTTTGTTGAAAGTTTTTCCAACCTGTGGTAATTTGGACTAGATTTTTCTTGTGCCATGCATTCACAGACCTCCTGGTAGGAAAAGGAAGGAGCTGAAATTACTCACAGTTGGGGACCTAATTACAGCATAATTGTCGACCTCTCCATGTTGATATTTCAGGGAGCCTGAGAACGAATACAGCATAGTTATCTGTACCTCACTGAAGTTTTATGTCATCCCCTCAGAATATTTCATCTGGCTTTTTGGTCAATAAAATTCTGAACCCAGTGCTATCCCACCCACACCAGTGCTCCTGTGGTCTGATTTTTCCCCTTCCAGACGTTTCTGGGCATGAAAGGCAATAACAGTTTTAATAAAGGAGTCACTACACATTATTAATCTCCTCATGAATCACATGCAGAAACAGTTAATGAAATTCCTTTCCAAACAGAAACGCACATGAGAATATGCATTCATTACTATTGACCAGGCCAACAGATGCAGGTTTATGATGATCAAGTGGAATTAAAATCTGTGTATCCAAAGTTGGAGTCAGGAATATAACAAAAAGATTTCACAGAGAGAGAAGTATATAGCTGTCTGTAAAGAAAGGTACAAAATGGGTTTCAATAAAGATATTTTATTTTATGTCACGACTCAAAATCAATGAGTTTTCACTGAGTAGGCAACAGAAAACTTGACAGTTGCTTCTAGCCCCAAAGCACTTCAGATGCAGTAATAGCAGAAGATTTGAGCTTTGTTCTTGGATCTGCTAGAGGTGCTCTCATAGATACAATACTTAGAGACAGTAACCATGGGAGGAATATGACCATGACTTAGAGACCATTTCCAGGGGACCGTGACACCAGTGTTTGCTGGGGAGATAAATTCTTCTGAATTCTTTGTGAAAAACCCATAACAGTGTGGTTTAGTACTCATATTTTTTCAAAATGCAAAATACTATTCTTGGTCTTATCAAAGGTAATAACAAAATTATTGTTAATTTCAGCAGACAGAAGCATATTTTAAGTAATGGAGAAGTCAGTGGTACACTCACAGTATGGCTATTTAAAATCATTCCTCTACAAATAAGAATATGTCAAAGTAGACATAGAATTGTATAAGCCTATAAGTTTAGGACATACTTTCCTTTATCTAGAAGAACCCTTTAAAATCTTTTTTTTTAGGTCTTTCATCCAGCAGTGGGAGAATTGCAAATACTTTTGATAGCATCAAAACATTTAAAATTTTTCACACTTAATTTTGAGTTTTTAAACAAATTTTTAGATTTTCCCTGAAAATCCAGGACAAGTACAACCCAAAATCTCAATCTTGGCACTGTTCAGTGTGGCATATTAACAAGTTAAAGATAATACATGGGGTCAGTCCTTCCTGAAAGGTATCTACGCTAGCTCTGTATTTTCTCCCAAGCGGACACTGAGCCCTTCACTATTTCCAGTTTCACTCCAAAGCCATTATTTTTTTTTGGCGTATATAAGAAATACAAAATCGTATTTTGTGCAGCTTTGCTTTTTCTCACATGTATGTGTTTGTGTGTTTGCACCTCTTATATATATATACGTAGAAGTTACTCTTAGACTCATACAGCAGATGAAGGACTTAACTTGTCCAGTGATAATTCTAAAGCTATATTTGCTGCAATATTCAAATTAAATCTATCATGTCCATAAACAGCACAACGGGAGAACAATTTTCTTTTACAAGGGTCTCCATAAAAAGTAGAGGCAAAGATCACTACAATATGTAGAACCCTTTACAGGAGCACCAGAGGCTGAACAAAATTTTGTCCCAGATAAATTCAGTTGCTGCTGGTGTTGCCATAAAGACAAGCAGTGAGTAAGATATGCACTTCCTTTTGAGTAATAAAAGCTGAATGGCAAGATCAGCTGTGAAATAGCACATCACTTCATTCAATAAGCAAGTTCGCTGAGCCCTGTGTTAGAATCCTTCATCAACACACTGGTTTTCACCAATGCTGGGAGCAAGCCGCCACTCAGTCTGCTTGTGCTCATGGCTGAAATAAAAGATCCTCAGAAAAACATGTACCCTGGAGCAACATTCTGGATTTGACTTTCTCAAGAAGACAAGCTAGTTTCAAAGCCTTCGTTACTCTCTAAAGATGATAGTTAAAGCTGTTTATCAAATTGCATCCTTCACAAGAAGCTACTTGTGGTTACAAGCGTTCTTCGTGCATTCGGCTTTTCTACTTTTTCTTATTTAGAAAGAGGTTTTGAGATATATGAAAAGTTGCCATAAACCTCTGATTATTTTTTTTTAAGTATAAGGTCCTCAACTAGTTAAATACTGACATCCAAATAAAAGTATGCTATAATATGTAAGGAATGGTTTTCACATCTACCAAGTGTTCAGACTTTTATTAAAATCAATTCCAATTATAGACTCAGCACATTATGGTTTTGCTTTCTAGGAAAATGAAGTCACTATATGGGATGACCTCCATGCTCAGTCATTGCTTTCACCTAGACCTAGTTTAGAAAGTCACAAAACCTCAGGGCTATTCCTACACATATAATAAAACAAGTCTTGTCTGAGTGACTTTAGATAACCTGTCATTAAACGGAGCCATACAATTTAAAAAACAATGTGCTCTCTCACATCTCATATTTCATGTGGGATTTTTATTTAATGGAATTTGTAGTCTTTGAGATTCTTCCAAATATGCCATTCTTTAAATGATTATGATAATTTACTTCATAATTGCTTACACTGAAATAATCTAAATACCAAGGTGTGGATACAGTTGATACTGTTCCAGGTTTGTGGCAGCTCTCTAAAGAGCCTGAGGATCCTCCAGGAGATGACGTTTAGAAGGGAGGAAGAATTATTTCATGGCAGGATGTTGCTGCAGCTCTGTACTTACATGAATTGGAAAGTTTGTAATCAAAATGTTGGTGCTTACAGTTTTGTAGAATTTGGGCCTAAAGCGCTCTCTCTACTTGAGAAAACATGACAGAATTTGTCCTTGAGGTATTTTGTTTGCCACTAGTTCTACAGACAGCTAACCTTTCTGTCTGAAATGTTCTCTTACCTTCTACATTTTTACAGAGGAATATACACAAGAAACCATCATTTTAATAGGAGGAAAACCTTATCCAGTAACAAAAATCTGGCTTTTATTTCATTATTATACTGCTATGAACAATGGCATACATCCAGGTTTTTGGTTTCTACCGTTTTGGTTTGGTTCTCTGGAGTGTAGGAAAAAACCACATTATAGCAGAGGTTTTAAAAAAATAAACAGACGTTTCTATTTTCTAGTGCAAATGAGTCTTAGTGGCTTGCAGCTATTTCATCTAAGGTTTTTTTAACTGGCGTTAAAATAAGCTTTTATGGAACTCTTTCTACTGAAACCTCCCTGTAGAACTACCACTGAAATAACCGCAAAGCAGCAGACACACACGCACACACAGGCAGCCCTCCCCGTCCCGCGGAGCTGCAGCGTGGGACACCTTCCGTCACATCCGCAGCGCCAGACCGTCGTGCTACGGAGCGGAAGGTTAAGGCAGAGCCGAGGCCGGAGAGCACGTCTTCGTGCTGAACTGCTGACAGAACACGCCGTTCCCGAGCGGCTGAGAAATGTTTCTCTGAATAGGTTTGATGATTTCTATTAATCAATTTACTCCTCTAGAGCCTGTGGGTTACAGTTACAAAAACTTCATGAGAAGGCAGGGAAAACCTACAAACCCTATCTGCTGATTTATGATCAGATTATTTAAAAACAAGGACTTTGTGGGTATATTCCAGTACTTTGTCTTCATTCACAGAGATATGACTAGACGGTTAAAAACTAATGAATTTGCACTTGTACATAAAACTTGCAGTAAATTGAAAACATTTTTGTGCATTTCATTAAAAGATGTGAATTTTGCCATGGAACAAGACACAAGGTCTCACACATGAAGCTGGACTGATGTATTTAAACATAGCAATGTTTTTCACCATTTTAAGTCACTAATATTTCCTATTAGACTGACAGTATCTTGTTAGCTACATTTAGTTCTACTTACACAAATTCCCACAGATTGGAAATACAACTTTAGTATTTCCTGTACAGAAAATTGCTCCAAAGTGAAGTTACAGCTGAAAAAAAGGGCCTCTGGATCGACAGGTTTGTTTCAGTTGGCAATACAACTGCAGTGTTTGAAACCTTCAGGATTTTTGTAGAACATTAGTCAGATTGTTTTGCAATAACTGATAATCCTTTACGTAAGCTACTGAAAAGTACAGAAATGATTGTGGAAAATATTGAAGATGCTGAATTTTCAAAATCTAACAAATAAAGCCAATTAAATCATTTGGAATGAACTGTCTTCAGTAGAGGAATATCAGGTAAGGGAAAATTTAAACAACTCTACGGGACCAGGTGGCCTGCAGCCTCATGTGCTGAGGGAGCTGGCAATGTCTCAATTACCTTTGAAATGTCATGGCCATTCGGGGGGGAAGAGGTCTGAGGTTGGGAAGGAAGAAAATGTCTCTACCATTTTCAGGAAGTGCAAAAGGGACAATCTGGGACCTGGCCAGCCTCACTTCGATCCATGGGAAGGTGATGAAGCCAACAGTGCTGGAAACTGTTTCCAAACACTTTGAGGACAAGAAGGTGGTTGGGCATAGTCAGCAGGGATTTATGACAGGGAAATCATGCCTGACGAACATGATGCCCTTGTACAGCAAAATCACTAGTTCAGTGAAAAAGTGGAGAGCAATGGATTTTGTTTATCTCAACTTTAGCAAAGCATTCAACACTGTCTCCCTTTACCTCCTCATAGACAAACTAATAAAGTACAAGCTAGATAAACAGACAGTGAGTTGGACTGAAAACTGGACTGGGGAAGAGGAGATGAGATTAGTCAAGCAGGACCTGCCTTTCGTAAACCCATGCTGACTGGGCCTGATCAACTGGTTGTCCTGTACACGGCACATGATGGCACTCAAGATGATCTGTTCCATAAACTTCTCCAGTACCGAGGTCAGACTGACAGGCCTGTAGTTTCACAGATCCTCCTTCCAGCCTTTCCTGTAGATGGGCATCACATTCGTACCTAGTTTAAAGGGCTTGTTGAGAGGGCTTTA
>VWZZ01005925.1:7791-41917 GCA_013399095.1 Psophia crepitans
AAGGAAGGAAGGAAGGAAGAGTTTAATAGGGTGGAAGCCCTAATTTCTGTTTCTTGGTACTCTGTGTGACCTTGAGCAAAACTTCTTTTGTATACCTTTTTTCCTTTACTTCCTTGCCTCAGATCAAGATTTACTCCATTAGACTGATAGATGCTTTGATACTGTGGTGAGGGTAATAGACCTAGAGTAGTACTGTTACATGTCCCGTGCAAAGTACCTATATATACATCATGAACTAAGTGCAAGGTTCCTGTAAATCTTTTTTGGAACAAAGAGAGTATGGAAATATTTGTAGAAGTTCAAGGCTAAAAGAGGAACAGAATACTCAGAATACACCAGTGTGACAAAGAAAATAGCAGATATTTAACATCACGAGACGGACAGTTTTCACTGGAAACCCTCATACCTCTGGTACTCTAATTTTCATGAACTTCCTCACCTTCCTGAATCTTCAATTTATTTTGCAGTGGTGGAGCGAATGACCATCAATGGGTAATTAGAATTATTAAGATATTGATGGTTTATATTGACATCTATTAAACTTATCCATGAATTTTCCATATTTCAAGTGAACATTTTGGAAATACAATAGGTCAGAAATAACGATCTAGATTATGCACCATTAAAAAGAGTCCTTAGAATGGTAACGGGCAAAAGAAATTTCTCCTTCCATACAAGAATTTCCAACTGATTCAGTTGCTTATTTCCTTAAACCGCACTGCTCATGCCATCCCACAGAAGTGGTCTGACTGATGACCAAGCCACGGGACTTGCACGGCCAAGATGGTGAAGAATTCTGCTATATCAAAAGAAAAACTTAGATGCAGTTCTTGGTCCCTCTCATTCTTCACAGGGTTGAACAAGCAATAGTAAGGAATCAGGAACCAGTTTTCAAAAGCTGCTCCTAAACTTTGATAGTATCTATTGTTATCAAGTTTGTTCCCATTTACAATCTTATTTTGATTAGGAGAGCACTCCTAACATAGCAGATAATCCAGGTATTTACAATAACATTAAAAGAAGATAATCATGCCTGTGTTAGCTCTGCTATGTAATTTTAGTAACTGCCATTTACAAAGTTTCTTTCCCTCCCTCACCTTACTCCAACCATGCAAAATTCACTGAGTTTAAGACCATCCAAAGCTCAGACAATTTTTCATGCACTTTCTCTAGGACTGATAGACCATTATCAGAAAAAACCTGCCAGATGCCTGCTGGCACCTTCAGTCACCTGCCAGGAGCTGGAGATGTAACATGCTTCATCCATCCCTATAGGTGGTTGTACTGCGACAGGACTGGCTGTGCATTTTGGGAAAGCTCGCTCAGGCGTATCGCAAAGATGCCACTTTCCACTTAGACTTGTTTAACTACGTCTAACAGGTTTTAAGACTATTATGGAACACTAAGAAAATTGCTGAAACTGCTTGACATTCAATTGTGACAAATACCAAACTCTTTACTGTGCCTCTGAAAATCCTGGTACAAAAAATCCAAAGCAAGAAAATCAACAATGCAGAGGTAGAGGACCACACAGAACTTACTCTATCCAAGACCAACAACATAATTTGCATCGGTGTAAAAAAGATTGAGCACACCAAACTGTTAATCAACCTATACAATCTCACCATTTCTGTAGAATGTCCAGTGGCTTACCTAACAGTACGTTCTACACAAAACATCACTGCTGGTGAAATATCTAGGAGAAAGGAAATGTCGTTTATATCCCTGGTATGCTGAATTAGTGAATGACACAGAAAACATAACCTAGCTACACACTTCTTACCCTTAGAAGGGGATGTAAATGTATCATAGTGCAGAAAAACGTAAAGGCGTACTCACAGAAATGGGAACTAAAAAGCTGAAGCATTAGATATTCTATTAGCAGAAGGAAAAATCTTTCAATTGGCCACAAACTCCACAGCACAGAAGATTAAATTTTTGCAGAAAATTATCAAATCAGCAGAAAATAAAATTGATCGTTCCCATGCATACTGCAAAAGCAATATTTTACTGAGAGGACCGAATCCCTCAAACACAACATAAAAGCTTGCCATAATGACAGATA
The DNA here is from genome assembly GCA_013399095.1 of Psophia crepitans. NCBI lineage: Eukaryota > Metazoa > Chordata > Aves > Gruiformes > Psophiidae > Psophia > Psophia crepitans. Next base: position 9,857 of record VWZZ01005925.1, read on the forward strand.
GTTCTATTACAAAAGGTACTGAGTGCATAATTAACCACTGCTAATACCTATCTGAATATTTGAAAAGAAGAAAAATTTATTCAAGTAGGATATAAACTATTCATCAAAGCTGCAAAAAAATATATAAATGAAATTGCTGCAGTGAAAACAGGCACTAGTCAGGCTATGTTTATGATCCTCTGACAGAAGATGTATAAATAGGAAAAATTTACCACTCATTCACTAGGGGCTAATGAAGCAGAACTAAGATCACATGCACATCATCACTCAAGTGCAGGACACTTGCAACTTCTCAATTTTATATGGAACTGCCTGTTCATGTCACATATTCTGTAACAAAGGTCATGTTTTTTGTTTCAGTCTAAACAGTAAACTGTAATTGGCTCGGAAGTTTCATTTTTCTTAAGCTAATGTTAATTTAATGAGCATTCTCTCCACATCCCTGGATATAGGTGATGAAGGACTTGCTTTCTCAGTTCCCCAGCATCCATCAGTTACATATAGCAAGATGTAAAATGTAATATTTAATTGAAGATTCCTATTCCATAAAATGATTTATACTCTTGGGTAAACAGCCACAACTCTAAACTTTGGGGTTCTTTATAAGAGTTCACAAAAATGAAGAAAATGTAACTCCGGCATTTCCATACTATCCAAGCCATTGCAACTACTTAGCTGCAAATGCGGAAATAGCGAAGTATCCGTAATTTAAGAAAATGCTTCTTAGAGCTAAAACATTTGTAAAGGATAATCAGAAGTTTATACTCTGTAGACAGGTGCAAGTAAGGTCTAAATTCTCAAACAACGGCAAGTTTCCAATCTCTGAATGTTCATTTAGAGTAATGCAAGCTGCATTACTTTGTCAGCCAATAGAGGCATATGGACAATATTCCTGCATATACTCTCAGCTCTGAAAGCTGTAACATTTGCCACTTGCAAGTGTAAACATATTTATGAATTTTTAGCATCATCTTATTCTGACGACTTTATTTATCTGCGTCATGTAGCGATTTCTAGAAGCTGTTTGTGAATGAAATATAAATTAACGCTCTTCTCACAGAGAGATTTGAAGTACTTCTCATGAATTTATTTTCACAGAAGTCCTATAAAAAATTCTGCCCTGTAATTTTAGTCAGTGGTTTACCCCTAATACACTATTTTCTTCCTAAATTACTTACACAGGCTGTAACGTACTTAACAAAGATCTTAGAGTGTCAGGTGAATGATAAATTGATTAAAAACTACAGGCCTGTTTCTAAGCATAGGGAACAAATAGTACCTTGTGCATGCTAGGAAAATACTCTCCGGAGATGAATTCTGCCCCTGTTCTCCAAGTGGGCCCAACACAATGCCGATCTATAGGATGCATGACCTTTTCTTGCTGTAAATACAAAGCTCCACTACACTTACAGCATAAAAGTGTCCTTAGGGAAAGGTTTAATTTTGCATATTGTTTTCTGTTAGCATGCTTCTACAGGTGCCTGAAATAACAAAGGGGAAAATATCTTATAGCACCTGAAACTTTGGCCATGTATCTTGAACTTCACTCTACCTACAGTTACCTACCCAGAAAGGGACAAATACAGCCCTGTTCTACAAACACGACCCTGAGATTAGTGTGCTTAGGGATCACCCTCAGGCCCCATGAGAAAAGCTGTGACAGAGCCGTGCTGCAGCCGGTGGCACGTCCTGCTCAGCAGAGGCCAGGGCGATCTTCTTCCTTCTGTGTGGGCTGAACAAAAACCATGCTGGGACGGGGAGGCAAGGCAAAGCTCCCCGGCACGACACTGTATTTGCTTCTTTAATAGCAAGGTAAAAGACGTAACAGACCACTAGATAAAAAAAAACGCCTACCACAGGAAGAATACTTACGGTATTTTCACTGCGGGCAGTGAAGTTTTACTCCACATTGCTGTACCTATTAGTAATGCCAGTGCAATTTGTATTATTCAAATGATTATACTTGTGCTGTGGAGTGGAAAGAATGCCAGTCAACCAGAACGCAGTACTTATAAGTATTGAACACATCCAGACCATACATATGAAACCTCCCACTGGAGGAAGCAAAAAAAGGAACCTTTTGGCTGAAATGACTTGAGGAGCCATGTCACACCACTCCGTACACCTGGCGCATTTCATTGTGGATGAATCCGAAAATCTCCTAGAGTGGCTCAAATCTTTCATTCTTTCCCATCTTTTAGTTGTTGCTGAGGTACGAGCAGCACACCTATGATATTTTATAATTTTGTTTCACCAATGAACAAAGATTGATATGGTAGTCAGAGAATCAAATTAGAAGAAAGACAGGAGTAAATATTCTGTCAGTGTTGTACAGTGTTCCTGTGCAATAAAAGGAAATCCAATTTTCTCATCCCTCCTCTGGCATTAAGATTTGCCTCACTAGAACAAACAGCTAAACAGTTCTCAGTGTTTCCCAAATAAAAACCATGGGAATAATAGCTTTTCCGAAAATCTGTAACCCAAGGCTTAGAGCAGCTTCCAGCTAAAGTCTCCTGAAGTATGGGGAGGTGGAAGGCTGAGAGGTACCCCTTCTCAAGTCATGCTGGAAATTAACAGCATTATTATTTGAACGATGACCTTTCTGCATAGTGCTAAGAAGTAACGCAGCTTGGCAACAGAATTTTTTCGTTGGGACCTATTCCCGGCAGCTGCTGCAGTCACTGCAATCCAGAAGGGTAAGCCGAGATTTCTATCCCACTTTCCACCTTTTTCATATCCCACTGAAGACATATGCTTGGAAAAAACCTACCATTACAGGGCTTAAATTTCAAAGCATCAGCTATTTGTTGCACACTTGTGTCCTAAAGAAAAGACAGGGTGCATTCTGCCACCAGTCCCTTTTCCCCAAGTCACTGTAGGACAGAGTAGAAGAGTGGCAATACAGCCCTGCACGTGACGTTTAAGCCCCTGTTTACCCCAGGTTACTTGTTCAGGTGCCTCTAACGTTAAGGGTGACAATGTGCTTGAACAGTCCAGAGCTGTCCTGCATAAGATTCATTGCATTTTTGCCTAACTTCCACTCATTTCAGGAGTTAATTGTCTGTAAGTGTTCCTTTAAAATAATGAATCCACCCTCAGCTGGAGGTCAAGCAAGCAACTACAGAGAGCAGGGGAGTTCACAGAGAAATTAGTAAATTAAGGTTCTTAAAGGCCTATTTGCCTATTTTAATCTTAATCAAGCTCCTCTTCACAAATTATAGATATGAACAATTGTCTTTAAAATATGGATAAATACTAACCCGAGTGAACTCACTGCCGACATGAGAATATTATCCACTTCATAATATACCATCTCTAGCCTGAGAAAAATGTTCAACAAAGCAACAGGCCTTAAAGCCTATCAGCAATCTCAAATAATTACAGATAATAGTGTAGGAAACAATCTTTCAAGACTTAGATCTCTCTGCAGACATTTCCTAGCCCCCAAGCCAAACATACTTTGGGAACTTCAGATAGAGCACACCAACCCAGCCTAAATTGCCAAGACAAAACATTAATTGCAAGGCGAAGTCTAAGAAACCCAAATTCCTGCCATAGAGTTTTACAAATCCAAAGCACATTTGAACTTTGCCTGGAAATAAACTTTAATGCATAGGAGTACCACCACCAGGGAAGCAAACAGCTGCGTTCAGCACTTGCTGAAGTCTCTACAAGAACATCAGGGAGCCTAGAAGGGCCCCTTATGTTGCATTTTTTGGGCATGCATTGTCCACAGTCAAAATCCAGATTTGGGGAAAATATAACAAAACAAATCAAACCAAACCAAAACAAAACAAAACACCCCCCCCACCACCCCCCAGCTCATTACCATGGGAAAGAATGGTTAGCTGCTGTATTGAGAAGGCTGTCATATAAGCTATAAATAATCAGACATACTGATCACTCATGAGCCTTCACTTTAGCTTTTCCTCTGTGTTTTATCTTTGGTTGTCAGTAAATATGATATCTATCCTCTCCATTCAGCTGGCTACTGGCCCTCATCTAACTCTGAAACACTGGACTAGCACTTTGCGAAGCCGTCTGTACCCATGAAATAAAGACAAAGCCAATAATACAAAGGCTTTTGTATTTCTTTTCTCCTACTAATTGCCCCGAAGATCTTTGTGTAAGGTGAACAAGCACTTATCACCGAGGACAACCTCATGACATCTCATACAAGTGTTCTTCCAGGGCACAGGAGCTGTGGCTGAGCAAGGTCCTGTGGGTTCTTCCTCAGAGGAAAGGCCTGGGCTTGTAAAACATACCTCCATCCTTCCCTGAGATGGTATTCAGGCGTGCTAGCAATATCTCATGGGCAAGATTATCAGAGGCAGCTGATACATCTAAAAGAGCCTGCATGTTCACTTACTGTCACAAAATTAAAGGAGAAAATATTGACATAAACTTACTGCTTTCAATATAATATCAAAATATCAAAGGAAGGGATCTACTGCTAATAAGGATTAATAAAAGTGATGTAATATAGTTAGACCCAGAAATAACTGCTCAATTTACCTAGATAGCAGTGGAGTCTCATTTGCTCTTTCAAAGGCATAATCAGTTGAAGGGCACATTTTTCTTCTCTTTGTTCTTTCCCATCAATTTTAATGGGTGCAGAACATCAGTCACATGAAATGTAATGGGACAAGAAGATGGATGAGTACATTTGAAGCTACTAGTCACAGGACAGAAAACATCCTGACAAAGTGACACTGGCAGCATAGGGTTCAACAGTAAAGCCTGGACAATATTTAGTAAGTGAAACTACAGTGCTACATGATTTGGTATTCTCACTGGGCAAAATCCTTCCCCTGTCACTATTCATCACGTTCCCACAGGACAGACTTTCAAAGACATTCTCCTACTGAACATGACCAAATGACATTTTTAATACCAGGAAATACGTAAATCTGGGGACAAAGAGGTCATTTGGAGATAAATGGGAACAACCTCCTGTATTAGGAACTTAAAACTACTTCACCAAGAAGATTTTATATGATTTAGTTAAGATTCACACATAAGATTTGAAATATATCATGCACACAGGAGTGAGAAGACTTTATATCTATGCTGAACTTATTGACAGCAACAGAACTCCACTATTGATGAACAAGCAACAAACCCCTCCTACTTTTATTAGTACCTGAAGAAAGCAACACCAATATATTAATATTTATGAATTGCTCCATATTAAAAAGCCTCTAATTTGCAAAGTAAAATAAAATAAAATAAAATAAAATAAAATAAAATAAAATAAAATAAAATAAAATAAAATAAAATAAGCAACTTGCCAAATTAGTTATGTGAGAAGAAGCCCTGGGGAAATTGCAAAGAAAATTCCTACCAACACCGACCTTCAGCATACAGTGAAGAAAAAAAAAGGTCTCTAAACAAACCAAACCCAACCCTGTCTGGATTTTGAGGAAGCATGGGACTCCACAGCTGTTGGGAAATGCGGGCAGATCTACACTCTACTGCAACGACCCACTTGTGTTATAACCTTACAAGCAATTGCTAGAGGAATTGATCTAGCATTTTACGATACTTACTGCGATCACCATCAACATTACTAGACAATACTATTCCGGTTTCCTCATTAGCCATTAGCTGAGATCTCTACAATCAATCTTTAAAGCTTTAAATAATACAGAACTTTATCCCAGAAGGGGAAAAGAGAAACCAGGATCCCTTCAAACATAGGAAAGGAATTAGAGCCAGACCTCCAACTCCCACTGCCACGCTAAATAGTCCCCATGCCTCGGTACACCACAACCACCTGTGCAGCGATGGCGATATCCAGAAGGCAAAAAGCCAGGTTTTGGCACACTCTCTTAAACAGGGCAACATCCTTCTCTGGCATTACAACATGCACTGTGACGGGGATGGTGTATTCTTTTTCTAACAAATACGAGCGCTTCTTGCTATATGTACTTTCCTTCTCTCTCACAAGATATGAGACTGCTCTCTAACAAAATCTCCACAAGAAGTGTACGCCGGTAAAGATGTTTATACGTAGGGAAGAGTTTCCCCACAGTAAGTTACATATCTCAGAATGGGAAATCCAGAGAGGATGGAAGTTCCATGCCAGGAGAAGTTTTGGGATTTTACAAACAGCAACACAACTCTGGAAAAAATGAAACATTTTAAGATAAAAGAACACATGACTCAATTTTGAGTTCCAAATTTCTTATCATATAAAATAACACACCATTTCATATTAAGTAACATAGCATTTTAAAAATTATCGAACGCATGATGTTTTAGAAGTTGAGGAACCTAAATATTTCGTTGTGATGATATATAAACAATACTCAGACATTTCTGGAAATTTCTTTCCTGAATTTTTCCTCTAAGACCGTATTTTGGAGAAATATTTGATTTTTCTATGAAGCATTTTGTTTTTGATGGAATTACATTGCTCAGTGAAAAACAATCTAGACACCATCCACACTTTCTGGAATTCCCCATTTATAAATGCATGGGTCTATGCCTTTTCTGACTGTAATAGTAAATTACATGACAAATATAAAATAATAATAAAAAAATGCATAAAACCATATAGGAATGAGAGATGCTCCCCCCCCTTTAGTAACACTGATCTCTGAGAAAGCATTCCAAACGCTGAACTTTCACTAATAATTGATCCTTTCTTCCACCTTTTGTTGCCATTAAAATTTGTTTTGAGCTGGCAGTTCATATGCCCACGGATATCACGAGGAATCTGAATACTTCACATTCTAGCCAAGAGGAAGATGAAGGCCTGAATAATGATTATTCCCTGAGCAGCTTTCCCTGCAAATCCATCACTATAATATGCAAAAAGCACATTACAAATACGATCAAACGTATAAAATAGGTCAGTCAGTTGTTCTGTTATACCATAGGTAACAGAAGATAATCCTTTTCTCTGATTATTTCAATTCTTCAGTCCTCATAAGCATTTAGTGAAGTTCACCCATTCCCATGCTCTTCTTGGTCCTCAGGAGACAGGTCTTGGCACTGTGTTAATTATCCTTCTGACATTAGAAAGCAACTGAACACCTAAGAAGTTTGTGGACCTTTCCCAGGAGCCTCACCAGTTTGCTGCACATGGACACGTAAGCTGCGCTGACATTTGCAAGCAAGATGGTCCCTGAAGGTGTGTCTGCAGATGCAGGGGCAGAACCTGCGAACCTAGCCAGAAACCAGCTGGGGCCTCAAGCATGCTGTGATGCGCTGACACACCAGCAGCTGGCTCCTGTTGGCACTGACATCTGTGGACAAGCCCTGAAAGTCCAGGGTGAAACATCTTCTTCCTCCTTAGGGCCATGTATAGCTGCTCACCCCACATGGCTGGGTCTCAGCCTCACTTCTCAAACAACGATGCCTAACCTAGAAACGCAGAAGAATACCAAACCCTCAGGGATTTGGACTGTTTCTAAATGTATCTTTCAAGGTCATCCCAGTTCCTTTCAAATTTCCCAAGCTATAAACTAAACCTGATTGATATTTGAAGACTTCTACTGATCATGAGTGAGGCTACTTTTCATGAAAACAGTATGATTCCAGGAGGTAGGGGAAAAAACCCAAAACAACAATCCGACCAAATACTAAGAGATGTGAAACAAAACAGAAAAAAACTCTCCAGCTGGGTCAAGAACACAAAAACTAAATTGTATCTAGACAAATTAAAGATGTTTGTAGACTTTTGCAGATTGAATCCTCTCAGGTTCAAGTCTGACATTAATACATATGAAGCACAGGAACTTTGCATATGACTTGGTAGTTTGGAAGATCACTCATTCTACTGTGCTTATGCCGTTCCAGAAGTCAAACTTCATGGTCAAAACCTCTAGGGAATAAACTGCTACTGTACACAATCAGGCCACAAACTGAAGGAAAACAAATGTTTTCTTTGCTTCACTTTGCTGATTATCAAGTTTTGCTTCTGTTTGTTCAAAAAACCCCAAAACAAACAAACAAACAAAAAGCAACCTTCCTCCTGGAGGAAAAGGAATGAATTATTTTTTCCACCTGAGAGAAGGTGGTTATGTAGAATTTCCTACCTTCCTCAAAGTAAAACAATAAAAAACTACAACAGTGAGGGTTGTGCAAGTTTACATCATCCCGTTACGTAGAAATGGACAAACAGCCACGCTGTTCTCTGCCTGTTCACATCACTATTTTAAACCTAAATACAACATACGAACAACTATAAGAGACAGTTTGCAGTGCATTACATGAAGATGCTGCAATTCCACTTCTACATTCAGTCCATGGCATACAAATACTTGTAAAATTTACTTTCTGAACCACTGCTTATTATAAAAAATATAGATAATCTGTTAACCGTTACTGATCTAGTATCCTCTCTGAACAGACTGATTTTTATTGCAATTCTTGACCAAAATAAAACAAATGACAAGCTTACTACACACAAAATAGCAAGTAATTATTGTCACTGCATCCACAAAGTGCATAAAGAATAATCTGCATGTAAATTTTTAAATTATTTCATGTCTTGATACTTTGAGGTATGGGTGGCAAGCTAGGAAACTGAAAAAAATTATCTATGTAATGGTATCATCAAACTAATTTATATGAACCTAGAAGATCAAGAAAGTCTTTATGGTTGAAATTAGGTTCAAAGCTATCGGGTATTAAAAAAAATCAGGTACTATTATGAAAAGCTCATGTTCTTTAAAATTACGGGTCAAATACACTCTGAAGTTAAACAGCCTTAAAGGCAAAGATCCAAGCATTTTTCAGCTTCTTCTTTTATTATTTTTATGAGACCTTGCCAAATCCCTAGGGGTGGAAGAACCACTGGTTATCATCGAGCCCTGCTGTACATGTCTCCATTAAGCTCTTAGCTCTTGAGAGAAAACTAGTGAAACAACCTACTGTCAATTAACTTTTAGCATATATTTGGCAGAGTGTTTGGCTGACATTTTAGTGCCCCTCCCCTTCAATGAATCACAAAACAAAAATACTAAACGCCTAAAATATGCTTCTTCAGCAGTTATCAGTCTGTGAACGCTCAAGGTAGCAAGACTGACTGCATCACATCATGATGTATAAAACTCACATAAAGATGTGCCTTGCCTTAGGCCTGAGGATTATATCCATACCAAATCACATCAGGAAGCAAGCCTCAAGAAAGGATCGCTCTTTAAAAAAATGTATAAAAATCTGATCATTAGAATCCTTAATCCCCATTGTTAGGTTCAAGATGGAAGGAACAGCAAAATGACGAAGAAAATCATGCTATTCAGTATCTCAACCATTTTTCTTATTTTTCATGGCATTGCATATTCCTGCAGATTACTGATATAATCTCAGTACAGTTTTTTATAGCTGCCTCTGTTGTACCCATCCCTGAATTTTTATCTCACATACTATTGTCTGCTTTCTTATCTCACGACTCTTTCTTTATCTTTCCTCTTGAGGTATGCGCAGGAACTATATGCCTTTTACAAGACAGTAAACAAGGACAGAGAATGAAAGCCTGGCTCCAGTGAAGTCAGTGGCAACACTTCAGTTTCCTGGGTTTTATCAGAAAAAAAAAAAAGCATTTTATCAGAGGCAGTTGGCATGAGATCAAAAATAACACTTAGGTATAAATCAGGTGTCATGTTCAAAAGAATGATCGCAAAAATCCTGCTAATGGGCTTAGGTTTTTAGGAAATCAGATGACAACATCCTTACATGCCTAGTCATAAGCACAGGTGTCTTCTCTACAGCTCCATCCATCCAGGAGGCCAGAGCTGGTGATTTTAAGCAGCCTGTATGTCCCCAGACACAAATCCCTATGGCACAATCGTCCAGGACTCCTCAGGGAGCCTTCACACCTAAACACAGCTCTGTGGTGACAGCCTAAATCCAGAGAAGAGGTGCCCTTTCAGATGGCACCCAATGCTCCCCCAGGCCATGGACCAGCACCCAGTGTGGGATGATGAGCTCCTCCACCAGCAGCAACAGCTCAGTTGGTAGCAATGCCACAACACCAGCATCTCTTTTTGAGTAGAGCCTGCAGAAATGTTATGGCAATGGGATGAGTTATTTAGATGAATGCTGGCTGAATTACTGAAGTAAAGAAAATAAGTAAGGAAACAGAAGAACCAGGAAAGCTGTGCTTGCTAATCACAAAGACCATCTCCTTGTCTGAAGGAAAAGTCAACTTTTATGAACTTGGTTTTTCAAGTCTTTACCTTTCAGTAGATTCTTCAAGTAAATTCCACGCAAGTTTCTAGGACATGGCTAGAAACATATGACAAGCTTTATTATATTTTTACCATAAATATATTGCTCTACTAACATGAGACAGCTTTGAGGGGAATTACACAGAGCAGAACTCTAAAAGTGTTCTGTTAAACTGAGAGGAAACAGTACTTCTACAAGTTTGTTGACTCCTTTGGCATCTCAAAATTTATTTTTGAACTTTTCGAACAGATAAATCAGTATTCAGAAGAGCTGCTTACAAAAAGTATTAAGAATCAGAGGTTCTCAATTGTTTTGCTTAAAAATTAAGAGAGGAGCAAGAAAGAAAAGCTACAACATGCAGTAAGTTCAAACCAGATCTGCTTTTGCTACTGATTTAATTCAACTCAAGATTATTCAATTAATTTCCAGACAATTAAATTTAGAATTTTCTCCTTTCATATTTTCCAGAGGTAAAAATGGCCTGTCACAGAATTTCTATTAATAATAGAACTTAGATATAAATGGACCCGAAAATGTGTTTGTGCTGATGCAGCACAAGATCATACTTTCCCATTGCTGGTGAAATTCATAAGGAGCATTTGGAGGTGGCACCGATGCACAGCAAACAAAGGTGATGCAAAAGCTGCAAGCAGATAACTCCAGAAAAGAATGACAGCTAATGGCAAACACACTGAGAAGCTGTCATGTAAAATAAGTACCAAAGATGAGTATTAGTAATCAGAAGTTGGTTCAGAGAGAAAACAAGGATCACAGCATCTAATTAATCTATTTCATTCTCTGAAAAAATCCAAACTTCATCAAGACCAGAGAAGGCGGGTCCCAGTGACAAAGAACACTGCTTGGTCCCCAGTCCCCTTTCCTTATTCCAATGCCAGCTGTAAGCATCACCTCCTGAAAAATACAAAAGTGCCTCCACTGTTTCAGTGGACAGGCTTGATGTCTCTCTTGTGAACACCTTTGAATTTGAAGAGATGTACCAGTAAAACTCAGTACTCCAAGTAGCCCATGGGATATAAAAATGAACATAAAGACAGAACCCTAAACTGGAGAAAATTTGAGCTTTATGCTAATTATGGAAACCAACACGAGAAGTAAACTGCATAATCAGTCTTCAGAGGATTTAAAAACGCTGCAAGCGAGCTCTACTCTTATCTCAGGTCAAATGGAAAAATATAAATGTGCAACCTTCTAGTTTTAATCCCAGCTTCACCACTGACTTTTTGAGCCATCCCAGATTGCCTTTGTTTTCTCTTCTAGGTTTTCTCCTTTCTCCCTTTCAATTCTCAGTTCACCTGAGCCAGGACTGCTTCTTAACATATAACTCAAAAAAGAAGTTTACACTGGTCTTTGGTTGACCTCCAAAAGTACTGTGTTCTCTCTCCCCCTCCCCTCTTTTTCTCCAGGTTAACTGCACATTTTGAAAACAAAGCATAAAAACTCCAGCAAGCAGAAATTATTTCCACATGATATCCACAGAACTCTGTGAAAAATCTGCATCTCCCTGAGTCTCACACAAGGCTATTGAAGATCACTGCTGATGATTGATCAGATTTCAGTTTCACTCCCTCTAGTCCTTGGCATAGTTCTCTCATCCTTGCTGCTAAAGGGGAAGAGTGTTCATCATGCAGTTAACAAATGACTTAAATTCACTGCTTTAATCCCAGCAGTGTCAGAGAAAATCAGCTGAGAATGGCAGAGGTCTGCTCCTAATGGACACGAGCACACACCAGGTCCTACCTTCTCTAAGTGATTTGATGTAGACTTCCTGGCTGCACGTTCATTAACTCAATCCTGCTTATACAGCACACGGGAAATAATAATAAAGTGCCCCACACAGTAGAATGTAAGGCCATAAATTTCAAATTGAGACAACTTCTGTTTCACCACCAGTAGGTACACGGATAAGAGGACTTGGGGGGATGCTACTCCTGATAGCTTCTCATGGTGAAGTCAAGAAGCAAAGTGGAGCCGTCCTCACATCCTGAGGACAGGTGAAGAGGCTCTCAGAAGCACAAGGGTGCTTCATCAATGCGTAGTGGTATCTCAAAACCTTTCATTCTTAAAACATGACTATTTGACTTTTTGTTTTAATCCCAGTCTGCACGTGCAAGACACAGTTAGTAAAACAGAAGTCTCCATCACGTAAGCAAATGTTGTTTTTGGAGAGGACCTCCATGGTCTCCGAACTGCTGTCTCAGGGAAAGGCAAACAAGCCTGGAGGAAGGGGGTGGGGGGAAGAGCAAGGAATTATACATATTCTAACGATGTCTTCATTTCCCAGCAGCTCTACAACAAAAAGCTCTCCGGTGCTGAATCTGACCTCACTACAAACAGTAGCAGAAAACATGCCTCACTCTAAGTGCTTGCACGGTTTTCCTCTGCAAACATGCTTTCCTTTGTTTACTGTATTTTTAAGTACATGAGTGCACAGACCACCCACAGCATCAGGTAGCCCGCACTGGAAAGGTGAGAGATGAGGCTAGGATTGCTTCTTTATATGAATATAAATTAATCTATCTGATCCACATGTGCTAGTGAGCCACGGCTCATCCTCAGTCAGTTCATGTCCCTGACAGGCTAACTTGTCCCAGGCTCTCCAGAAAGCGTGCAGATGAAAGAGCCAAGGCTGTGTATGGGAATTACGGAACTGGAGAGTTAAAAAGGGATTTTTCAAATCAAGTAGTAACGCCTGTCTTGGCTTAATTTAATTTATCATATTGTACTGCTGCTCCCACCCATAGCAGGAAATCAGTATTGTACGTAGAAGCAGTTATGGTGTGAGATGCTACCTGATCTCGACTGTAGCACCTGGTTAAAAATATGCTCAGTATCCTTTGGGCTCTGACCTGCATACACTGAAACAAAGATAGGGATGAGTTTACAGATGAACACAGGATGTGGCAGCGAGCACACTAAGTCATTTCTCTGCTCTCCTCCTGCACCTTATCAGTGACATTTCCCTAACAGCACAAGATGCAGCACCAGGCTCACTGCATTTCAGCTCCCCAAGGAAACTTGCTCAGATTCTCCCAGGGATTACACTTTATCTGGCAAGCACCAGAGTAAAAAAGGAAAGCATTAGTTCATTTTGCACCTTGGTTGTTCACATCCACAGACACTCCAACTCAATAGCAGAGCAGATAACAGATAAAGGGAAGAATTTCTCTAGAATCTCTTTAAAAACCCCCACCTTTTGGTTTGCAGATCATTTCAATAGCATTTATTACTATGCAACAGTACTGCAAGGAGTATTTTGAAAATGCATTTGCTCAAAACCAGGCACAGCCTCTTTTTTCCTTACACAAATGCAGTCCTGTAAGAAAAGTCTAATCCTCTTCTTAGCACAATCTGCATTTCTTATTCCCTGGCACAGAAAAGCAGACACCGACCTACTCCACTCTCTCTGTTTTACACTTTCAGATCAGTTTGGCAATCCAGAGCTGGGGAGGGGGAAAGGGAGGAGAGGAAAACATGCTGCTACGCTTTTCCCTGTGCTATTGCTGTAAGAAAACATGATGATGGGATTACAACTAACTATCGAACTAAAGGGAAGTGTTCCACCTAGAGACCGTCTTCATCAGGAAAGGCACCGGGCATGTTACCTGCGAACGGACAGTCTTAGGATTGAATATGCCTGCTGGTTCTGTGGTAAAAAATGATGCAGAGTTATTGCCCCCAGTAGTAATTAACAATGTTAATCTTCTTCTTCCTCTCTATGGTGATAAAAAGAGTCATTTTTATATTTAATTAATGCAGAGGATCATTTTGGAAACTGGCTAATGAGGCTCTGATCACATTACCATGAAAATGTGCATTAACACCACAACTGAGGGGGCTGCTTCATGTGTGGAGAATCCACTTTGTAATTAGCCCACTGTGAAATGAATCACGTCAGGAGGAACTCGGAGGGAACCAGTCGGCAGTGGGCACTTAGCTGCTGCTGTGCCAATAGACCACCAACACCGTAAGCTGTCCTCCACGCTGCCTGTCAGCAGCAGCACAGCCCAAAACTGCAAGCGTTCACCCTCCGTCAACAGCAATGTGTCAAAGCCAGGACAAATTATAGAGAGGGAGAGAACAGATGCTGAAAGGCACTAAACTTTAGTATGCGAGGGTCTGCCGAGCCAAGAGGGAAAAACAAACAAAAAGCTGCAAATCAAATACAGATTCAATAGGACCAGAGCAAAAATTACGGGCTATTATGGTAAGTGCTTGTTTCATCTTTTCTCATCTTATTCTGAAGGAGCTGGGAACACGTTAGCAGCACGCTGCTACACTGCGACTCACACTGCTACGATGCTGAAAGAGACACCAAAATATCTAGATGGGATTACGATCTTTGTCTAGGAGTAAACAGCAATAACACACACACACACACAATGAATGAACAAGCAGCACACCTCACCCCTGGAAACACTGTTGTACTCAGTACCTGTTTAAAGGTGACAAGCACCTTTCAGAATCATTTCAATTTTAATTGATTAATCTGAAAATCTAACATACTTCTTGGCCAGCACAGACATACCATAAAAACTTTGTTCCTTAACTTAGAAATACCTGACAGATCACAGACCTAACGCTTTCAGAGGCAGCAGTGCAACTTATCTGAAATCAGTCTTATTACCAAAGCCAAGGGCTTCCTTAAAACACCACCGATACGGTTCAGTGAGACTGCTGCTATATGACTGACATGTTGGCAGAAGATGCACAAAAATGTTAAAAGAATCCCACAGGAAGTCATCTGAAGGGGGAGTGGCAAACGAGTAGAAAACAACAGGCACCCAAAATATTAATAATTACCAACCTCCCCCCCCAACAACTTAGCTAGCAATTTTGCAAAGGGAAAAAAAAAAGGCAAAGCAAAACAAAAGCATCTCTACTTACTCTCTGTAAAGAACACACATTTTTACTCTGGAGATGCTGGTAATATCCTCTGCACTCACCTGTGAAACTTCATAGAGCAGTTTGTAGTGCTCCTCTCTCTTCTGAAAAGTGCACAGATTGCAGCCCATCCTAATAAGCAACACAAGAGCAAAGCCTCTAATTTCCCCAGCACTGAAAGGCAAATGCACTGACAGGGAATCACCCTCCAGACTTGACTACTGTTTTTCATCAGTCACTCCAGCCCCGAAACACAGGCACACCACTGTTAGCTGGAAGCACAAGGCAGGGCAGTGTGTAGCAGCATGCTCTTCTTCCCCTTCCCTAACTATCTTACACTCACGTATACACACACAGAGTTTCGACTCAGTTCATGGCAACACTCCCCCTGTCTCTGCATCAGTGCACATGACTACACAGATTCTCACTCATGAATATTAATAGCCTCTCATTGATTATTTATGACAGAACGTGTTAGCGGGGAGGGGTGTCGTAGCTGCTGCTGATGACAGATGAATATTCACTAATTAAGAAGCAAATGTACTGTGGTTAAACAAAATTCACTTGTGTCAATACCGTCTCTGTTTATTAAGGTTAGAGGGACTAAGCCTCACGCATTGCACCCACACTCGCCTTAATTTTTACAGTAATTGTGAGACTAATCCATGAAGGGGGGTGGGAAAGGCACAAGTCAAGTCTTATGTTAGGTCTCCACCTTGTGCAACAGGGATCACGGAACGCATTGAAAATATTTGTAAGCAATTTTAAGAGAGAGCTTGCGAAACCTGGGCTGATGTTGCTGAAAATTTAAAGCAAAGAAGGATGGAGAGAAAATTAACCCAGATGGCTCTACTGCTAGCTTCACCTTCGACACTGCCAAATCTAGCCAAAAATTCCAGTGTACTCGCAAAAGGCACGAGTCTGTAACAACCTGTCATAGATATCCAGTATATGTGGAAATGCAGGTGTGCCTGATCTGATGGTTTTTACATATATGCACACATTGTACTGTTTATTAAATAACCTTGCATTCAAGTCTCTTCTGGCATGTAAAACAGATTAATAGTAATTATACCCCCAATTTCCAAGAAACTCAACAGATATACCCTTGGACTCCTAGATATCAAAGCTTTTATTATAACATGCCATTATATCTAATTTTACCATTTGTAAATTAGATTTTAATGGCTCCACAATTCTCAATGTGTGTATAAAGGCAAGGATGCATTTAAAATTAAACCCACATGCTAAATGTTAAGGCCAATGGAAATCACACTTAATTCCAGCCTGACATTAATCCCTATATTGTATATCATGTAATCCATTGGTAGTTATGCAAGATAAAAAGCCCATGCCATGACAAACCAAGACAGAAAATAAAGAAGTTCCTTTTGTTTTATCAATCCTGCCTCAGCAACTCTGCTAATCAAGAACTATGTCCTTGCTGCAAAGCATCTTTAATCTGGAGGGGATAGCAGGTGGGATCCAAAGCAGAAATAATTACTTGGAAACCAATGAAACCAGTTAGTTAAGATTGACACTGGACCCTAAAGAGTTGTAATTACTAAGCACTGATATACAGCTACTATTTTTTTTTCTTTTGGGTGCTGTTTCCTAAAAGTGCTTTGTCAAACATTTAAAATCGATAACAGGAAATGATTCTAATGAGCACTAATTGTTAACAAATTGGCTTTGCATCTAGCAGCACCTCAAACACCACCAACACTGGATAGTAAGCAGATCAACAATCATGTGCTGCTTATCAGTCCTGCCCCTTGGGATGTAATAATCCGATTTTCTGGGCCTTAATTTTACCTAACGGCCGGGATGAAAGCCAAGCAGAGAAACCTACAGGAAAAAAAATGGACCATTAGTGCAAACTCTGCATATTAGTAAAGTTTGCTAGAACCTTTATGTAAATTACAAGTAGGTTGAGACTAAATCTTAATTAAATTTCATTTCTTTTAATAAATGAGCAGAGTCAGGAGGAATCAAATAATGACCATTAACAAAGCAAGCTCTTCTTGTATCAGCTTCTAGCACTGTTCTGAAAATAACATCAAGATTAATTTTTATTTGGTGGAGAATCTGAGCAGGTGGGTTTGGTTCTGAACTTTCCCAAAGTCCAAGGTTTTCAAAGATGAAACATGGAGGCGGGTTCATCATTGTTAGAAACAATCAGTCTCTGTTCTCCTCCTCCACATTCCCATGAAATGCTGTTCATGCTGAGAGGTTTAAGCCCATGAAGCAAACCCCAACTCAATCTTTGAAGGTTTCTATATTGTGAGGTGCAGAAGGATTCTCAGATGTGTAAATTTTGAACTTAAGACACTCAGATCAATGAACCAAGCGACAGTAATGCAAGGACAACCATGCCATCTTTCGATGAAAGTGTTCACTCTTTCCACTGACACAACTTCTTCCTCTGACAGGTACACAGTCTGAAAGCTAAACTGCATTCATAAGAGGAGCCATGATTTACCCTGGTATATTTTTGATAGACCCTTAAAATTAGTTCTTTTAAAAAAAAAGGGGGGGGAGATATATTACAACAGGAATCCAGTTCTACAGGTACAAGAAACAAACAACAAAAAAACCCCAACTCCAACAGATAAAATAAGTAATGGAAAACTACAGTTAATATTTAAGCGATTTCCCCTGACAGCCTCTTTTTTCATTGCTCTTCCTCTGGCTCTTTTGTTTCCTTCTCTGAAGCTGACATAGGCTTCCCCATTCATTTATCAAGTGCCTGTCCTCTGCCCATACAGAGAGTAAAAGGGTTCTGTCTTCTGCTTCTGCGGCCACTAATGGGCACAGTCTGCAGGGATGAACAGATTTATTTGAGAAGAGTAGATGTGCTTCCAGGTTCTTGAGCTCCATCTAAAGACTATGCTTTGATTTTATGTGTGGTCAAAATACCGAAATTTGTGCAGCACAGAATGACATTCAAGGTACAACTTGATTGAACTAATGACTGAAATCAAATATATGAAGTGCTTTGGTAAAGTCGAATTTGATATTGGAGAGAAAGCAATTTCTTTCTTTCCTTCCTTCTCTCCCTCCTCTTAATCCTCTTCCAACATCAAATTTGTAGCTAAAGAGACCAAAAAGGTACTAAAACATAATCAAGTAATTCTTATTCTACATGTAATTCAAAGATATTTGAATAATTCAATGCTTTTCTTGATTGTGGAGTTCTCCATGCTCATCACCTACAATTTAATGTTACCATAAAGACTAAAATCATAATTTATAGTCAAACCAGGAATGCAGTAATGCAAAGGGATGGAGTTTAATTTCAAGAGAGTTACAGCAAAATTTCAGTTAACATTTTCAAACAAGGTGCCCTTGTTTAGGTCCCTTAATTCATTTTAAGCATCTAGGAGATGACTTACACATTTAGTATATAGTTTCCTCATTGAGGTATAGAACTGTCTAATTATAAGCACCCATGCTTGAAAGTTTATCATTGCAAAAAATTCAAGGCAACGACACTGCAAATTAAAGGCCGCTCACTCCTTTATATCTTCTCTAGCACACAGCTAAAAGATACAATAAAATATAACATTAATTTTAAGTGAGGATAGTGAAGCTGTTGGTCCAAACTCAGTGGTGAAACCCCGTGAGGCAAACATGGAATTCCAAGTTTCTTTTTCATGCCCTTGAATTTACCAACCACACTGCATTTACTGTATAAATTTTGAATAATTCCAGAAATTTAGCTCACAGAATAGATAGAATCCATTTTATAGTCTTAGCGCTGCATACCTGTAAAACAAAAATATCATAAGAAAAAGGGAGTTGGAGAAACCCTTGACTTATCCCCACTGTCCTAAAAAAAGGCTCAATCTCATAAGACTTAACTTCAGTCTGGCCAGATCTTTTAGTTCATCAAAAAAGTGTTTCTCATAAAGCCTCAGATGTTGGAATCAGGTGACTGTATGCATCAGTCAGTTTGCATATTAGAAAAAAAAGGAATTTTCCAGGCTATGATTTCAGAGGAAAACTTAAAAACTCAGTAAATGCTACCCAAAGACTGAGAATTTGCATGCAAGCTAACCAGCTTGAACTCTAGATTACACAAAATGCATATTACCTAGTAGGCTAAATGAAGGTGCAAACTATGGAAGTACAGAGTCATTGAAATGGGCTAGGCTCTAATAAAAATGTATTTTTGCAAAAATAAAAAATTTAAAAAATTAATCACACTCCCTACAAAAGATACATGAAAATCTAACCCAAGGTAAAAATGCACTCTATGTTTTCCACAGACATCAGAACACACTTATAAAATTCATGATTAAAAAAAGTAAGAATGTGTATCTACAATAAAATGCAATATTTGCAGGAGCATTAACTTATGAGCATAGGAAAGACACTTGTTTAAACTCTCATCCTTTCGCACAGCCACTGAGACTTCATGCACTGCTCAGTCACAGTAAGAAAAAGGGTGGTAGGAGAAAAGGCAGGATGTGGAATTCCCATGTTCTGCATTTTCCAGGAGGACTGTAATTTATCTGAAGACTATCCATATCCAGTTGATTGTAAATCAAACGGGCTCCAGAAGGGAATCTTCCATTAGGCTCAGACGCCTCCTGGAAGGTAGGGAGCACCTACAACTTTGTATGACACAAGTCCAGGTTATTGATTTATTTTTTTCTTTCCATCCATGGTTAAAGTGACGCAGATCTATGGGATTCCCAGTCCAAAATGTAAATACATGTCTAGAGAGAAATGGAAAGCAAGGGCATGAGGAACCTTCTCTGCAACAATTGCTTACAACACAAGAGCTACTTCTCCCTTTTGTTCTACGCAGAATAAAAAATAAAAGCAAATGAAGCCCTGTTTATCTACCACTTCCATGTGAACGAGCTGGCTAGCTTTCCTTGGGAGAAGTACCATTCCTTTACTAGGTCTACTGGCCAAACTTCAGACTCTCAGATACCTTTGTCTTTTCTTTCTCAAGGTTTCATCCAGAATATTATTTTCTGAGGTTTTTACTCTGAGTGGCTTCCTTATAATTTCTTAAGCTGCTGCCATAATCAATTACAGAAGTGTTGCAGAACATCAAACGATGCCTATACTGAACTTTAAGGCCTTAGGAATACATAAAGACATCAAGTGGATGGTGTCATTTAAACTGAGAAAACCAGTCAATGCTTGCCCTAAGAGACTTCTCTAAACTAAGGACATTTTAAACAAATTCTAAAAGAAACTGGACTTTCTCTTTACTTTCTCTACCTCATCAGTTAATTATAAGGAAACTATCTGGCACACCTTTACTTTTTTTTACCACGTGATCATGTGAAACCAGACGGCTCTTTACTGCGCTAGAGAGTGTCAACACTATGGAGTGTGCAGAGTAGAGTAACTCATAAATAAGCTTGAAGGATTTAAAGGAAACAACAAAACCTTATTCAGGACAGCCAAACCTAAAATGTCTGAAGATTAACTTAGGGGACACTGCTAAAATATCCAAAGTTGTGGTCTCTAGAGTAGTTATTTCTACTCAGAAAATAAATCTGGAGTTGCGAAGACTTTCCTTGAACTGCAAGTTCAATGCTTAGCCACAGCAAGAAGTCAAGCAGAATGTGAGGAATTTTAGGAAAAGACTGACGATGGAGCAGAAACTATTGTCAAGAAACTGCACGAACCCCAGCAACATCCACATTTGAATACAGCCAGCAGTCCTGGTCTTTCCATCTCTAAATCATTTAATGGAAATAGAAGAGCTATGAAGAATAGATGAGAAACACAGATGTGTAATAGTTCACTTTCCCTGCATCGTTCACCTTAATCTATAATTTTTTCCCTCCTACGGAAGCCATTCCTTCTCACATTACACAATGAAATAATCAGACAATACATTTAAAGCAACAAAAGGAAGTCTGTTGGGTTTTTTTTCCAAGTAATTTGACTGTGGAACTCATTATCAAAGCTCACTGGAAGCAAAAAGCAGAAAAAGGTTCAAAAAGTTATTAGAGAACTTTACGACAGATAACTGTCAGTAGTCATCTGCCTGCTTAGGAAGCCCGTAATTCACTGACTCCTGGGAGCTACTAGGCAGGGTACAGCAGCGAGATGTCTCCAAGCATCCACTGGCTGAGAGCTTCCCTATATGTTCATTGTTGGCCTCTTCACAAATCTAATGTTGGCAATATGATCCCTTACTAACTCAATTCTGAAGCTCCAAACTTACCAGTGCTTGCACAAAAAAGCCAGAATATGTACTAAAATGAAAGTTCCTTAGCTAACGTTAGCTGGCAAGACATCATACAGTCCAACTGTGTTACAAGGCTTTATTAATGGTCGCATAATGACTTTGAACTTCAAACATGTTTATAAAAGTACATTTTATTATTGTCCTCACTGGTTTCAAAGCTTTTCAAGCTATGTCTGTTTAAAAAAAAAAAAAAAAAAAGGGAATTTTTGGCCACACCTGAAGATTAAATCTGAGCTCTTTTTATTTTACATCTTTGTGGATAAGAAAGACTGTCTAGAACTGAGATATTGCACACCAACTTCAAGCCCAGCCCAAACAAAGGCAAATATCAATGAAACACCTCAATGAGAAACTGAGCCTACAGTACAAAACTAATTCAAACGCTGAAGCAGCAGGAACTGGTTCAGAGGATGACAGCAGCAGTGAGGACTTCTTGGCTCTGTTCTTTCCTCTGATACCTGCATCATTATAAAATCTCTTCCTTTTTACATTCTTATAAAATAAGTAACACCTGTCTTGCAAGAGCATTAATTCAATAAACCTTCTAAGACTTCTCAGAGCTTTTCAAAGAATGTATTGTGGAGGGCTGTTACATCCATCCAAGTCCTTCTGCTGAGGCCACCCTCACATTCTCTGGCACTCAAATGTAATTAAAATGTCTTGTGCGGTTTCGTAATTAAAAGTTTTAAGTGGTACTCACGGTGTGCTAATCAGTATAAAAGTACAAAAGAAACAATTACTCCTGACTTGAGAAAGTCCCTTGTTAAAACTGACAATCATAACCATTTGAGGGATCAGAAAAACTGAACAAGCGATATATTTAGGCCAGGGTGATGGCTGAACATGTCTTCATCCCAGGGTGGCTAAAATATACCAGCTAGATGTAGATTGGACTAATTCCTTTTTGGTTGCCTTCCAGTTTAAGTACGACTAATTGGATACATCTACAAGAGTAGTTTTGGCACATCTGAGTATTTCAAAAGCGAAGTAAAGATGCTGAGAACAGAAAAGAAGCCTGTCATAAATAATGCCCTACCACTATAGAGATGTATTTACCAATACAGACACTTCACTGTTCACTTTTAAAGTTCATACAATTGATAATCTGGAAGAACTGTTCAAGCATGCATGCAATATAATATATTATTCTATCTTGCCCCATATAAATGGCCTACTATGCCCTAGAAAAACATCTAGGGTTAGGGAAGTTTTTGTGGCCTTGAATGGACTTTCATAGTATTGAAACTCAGAAGATGACTTGTACTGAATCAGTCCATTAAAGCAGCTGCTTTCCTCCTTTGCCAAAGCATAAATATGTTGTCAGAAGTTCATGCTATGATAGTAAAAATAATTTTTCAACGTAGAAATGACCTAAGTCTTCAAAGGAGTAGTGAGAGGGTAGTTGGGTTGGGTTTTTTTTTCAGCTAATCATGACTTCATCACCCTAAAATTAGTATTAGGTGGTATATATGATTGAATCTCAAATCTGGCTCCCAACGCACACCTGATAGAATGATGGATGCTGGAGCGGCACCATGCGATGCTGCAGGAGCAACCGTCCACACCGCTCCAGTGTCTGACAGCTGGCTAGTTTGATTTAAAATTACAATTTGAACTGAAATCAACTCTGTTTGTTGACAGTCATTAACTGACTACCATAAAAGCGCCATTAATTCTGTTGTAGTCAGCAAATGCTTTGTAATGACCTAAAACTAATGCAGCTCCCCCTCCTATAAAATCCCCACAGCGTCAGAGGTTTACTTTGTACACTATTTGGGCTTTCTAAAGCTTAAAATCACTGCCAGTGCACCTGCTTTCTAGAAGATCATTAGGTAAAAATCCCAATGAAGCCCAATCAACCTGGCTTTAGTTACCTTACCGTCTGCTCTAGAAGAAAATTAATGTTATTAGATGTGTCTTTCTCTGAAAATTGCTGGTGTTCGGTTACGGTGCCAGCTGTCCGGGAGCTGCGTGGGCCTGCTGAACGCTGACCCGGCTGTCGGCCTGGGCACAGCCCGGTCCTGGACCCTGTGCTGGCACTGCTGGGACCCCACGCCAGCTGCTCCGCCAGCGTCGGGGCGCCCCGAGCCCCGCAGCCCAGCAGACCCCAGCCTTGCCAGCACGCTCCCCCCAAACCCCAGCTCCCCGCAATGCTCACCCGGGCCATCGTACAACAGCAACACCAGGTCTGAACTCAGGTATAAGGAGTTAGGAAGAAAAAATGGTAGAAAGAGTGTAAAGACTCCTGCAGAGCCACACAGACGGAGACAAATGAAATCCCATTATCCATGACTCTCTTTCTTCTATTCTGATGTCCTGTGGAAGAGAAATTAGCACAGCAAATCCTGCTTTATCTCTGAAGGAAATTTCAGATCCTTGGTCTGAAATCTGCTCTTTCCTCCTGGAACAAAAAGTCAAACCCCAGAGCTTGTCAGCTTCAGAGGGGAGATTTGTCACACACCAGCGCCTTCAGGGGGTGGGTGCCCACCGGGCCCTTGCTGCCCGCCTGCGGGGACACCTCTGCTGCACAGCCTCTGCTCAGCTCCTGCGCCGCGAAGCTCCACTGCAGCCTTACTGCAGCATGCCAGGACTTCTGGTTTGTCTGAGCCCTCTGGACAGGGGCACTGAAAACACATTTTGACTATAGCTTCCTAAAATAGCCAAAGAACAACGTACAACAGAGGAAAAACATTAAATCACATTATAGTAAATGAATGGTGCAAATTAAGATGAAGTGCTTAACTAATACATGGCACCAAAACCATCTGAAACCCTACAAACACCAAAATCATTTAAAAGAAACTTTCAGGTGCGAAGCCCAAATTGTAGAGGCATGGGTCTCATTCGCTTTGCTGATATTGAAGGAGTTAAATACCTCCAGTGTGTTCCTCACTGGTAAGTATTAATAGATGAAATAGTAGCAACATCAGTGCAATTCATCTGGGATGGTAATACTTCACAATTAAACTTTCACATGGTGAAAACACCATCTCCCTGAAGTTTTGCACTTTGGATTTCAAAATAAGCTCCACTTGAAATACAGGTCTGAGCTCCCCAGTGTATTTTGGTTGTCAATATCAGTCATAAATAAAGATAAAGCAGTCTAGAACAGAGAAATATGATGAGAAATGAAACAGAATCTCCTGCTCAAAGAATCACTGCTTTGTAATTCTCCATTGATGTTATCTCCAGTCCTAGGGCTGGGAAAAAGATGATTTTTAAAGGCCCCTTCCAACTCAAACCATTCTGTGAGTCTGTGATTTATCTGACTGTATTTACTTACTAGGAAATGTCCACCCTGCTTTGTTCAACAGTGCAGTGAGTGTCATAGAATCATAGAGTCATAGAATGGTTTGGGTTTAAAGGGCCCTCAAAGATCATCCAGTTCCAACCTCCCTGCCATGGGCAGGGACACCCTACACTAGACCAGGTTGCCCAAAGCCCCATCCAACCTGGCCTTGAACACTTCCAGAGAGGGGCCATCCACAACCTCTCTGGGCAACCTGCTCCAGTGCCTCACAACCCTCATAGCAAAGAATTTCTTCCTAATATCTAACCTAAATCTCCCCTCTTGTAGTTTAAACCCATTACCCCTCATCCTATCACTACACTCCCTGACCCTTATACTTCAACAAAGCAAACGATGCTATTACTTCAAAATAATAATAGAATTATACCCTTGCAGTATAGATATTTTAGGATATATTGTTTGGAGCTCTCTGTCTCAAAACATTCAAGGCCACTTGCACAACCTTTGTCAGCTCCTTCAGTAAGCCAGATCCTGTACTTATATTTGTAAGAGTTTAAAGATGCTCACAGACAGACACACACCTTCCCTGTGCCCCCACACCTACCCATCCACTTGCCCACTCAGACCAAAGCACTCTGCTGTAATACATAAATGGATAAAACTAATCTCATGTACTCCAGAGACAATTTCAGTACTACCGAATCATTTAACCTCAAAAGGAAAACAAAGGGCTTCAGGCCAGGTAGGCATCTCCTGTGGCTAAATCTGTCCACGTTTCCACTTGTCCGTAAGAAGTCAGCCCCCACATTTTCAACTCTTCAGAGAGGAAAGAAAGATGCTCTCATTTACCACAGAGGAGGAAGTGACACCCGTGAAAAATGAATTTACTTATCAGGCTTCCAACTACAGGCCGTAGGTATGCGACCGTGTACACCGGAGGGAAAAGCAGCACATTTCCAAACCTCACTTTTGTTTCATTTTTACAGAATTACACTTCTCACCCTATAAAACAGAAAGATCATTTAATAGAAGGGGAAATATTTAACCTTCTCAAAGTCAATGATTATTCTCTTCTCTGTGATTGCTCCTGTAGAGATATGAAACAAATAACATGGAAAAAAAAATTAAAAAGAAAAAAAATCAAGAAGAATAACGGATTGGGGCAGGGGCGGTGTGGCATTTATTCTGCAAGACTTTCACAACTAGTCTGAATCTCTTTCATTTCTATTCAGTTCTTGTGCAGAACACTAGGATTATATGTATCAACTTAATTCAGTGATAAGAAAATCCTTACTATAAATCCTACCATGTGGGACAAATCTGTCAAGATCTTGATTATCAAAACAAATGAACAGACAGTAAAATGTGACATACGTAGCATACACTTTACATGATAAATTAGCCCTCACACGACTGACAGACATACTGTACCGGGATGTTAAGGTTGCTATGGCAAACAATGCCTTTCCTCCCCCCAGCTCCTGAATCACAAGTTTTATTAAAGAGTCATTGACATCTACCAAAAGACAACAGATTTTCTATGGTTAAACACTACCCGCATGTAACAGACATATTTCTCTGTCCCACTGTGGTCTTCTTCAAATGTTACTGCCTTCAAGAGTGACCTCGCCATGTCACTGGAGTGACTAGCCAGAAGCTGTAAGGTTGTTCTCTTCCCCTTCAGCGGATGCGTTAGGGATTTACTGTAATGCTTCAGGGATCCAAACAGTGATGGTCGAACACATTAGGAAGCGTACTTTATCATGCAGTGAGCAACAACATTGTCAGCTCAGGGAAAACAAGAGAGTCCTGTCTCAGGCTAGAGATGTGAACTAAAAATTCAAGTGTTTTAGCTACCCAACAGTTTGTATGCTATGCACCCCTCAGGACTGGGTTACCATGTAAGAACAGAGGGTTTTTTTAAGAAACATTCCCACTTTTGGTTGGAATAAAAATTGCAGGAAAACCCCCATGATTTCAGCACACTTCTCATCCAAAATGGTGTTTGGAACTCCTACAGCAGAAAAACAGTGGTACATTTAAAGAAATGGAGGAAACTCCAGTGCGATTAGCAAAGCATCCTTAACAGCTATTTCCGTCAATAAGCCGTAAGCATGCACCCAAGAGCTCTCCTGCGCAAAGACCAAAACGCTACAGAGAGTAAAAGCCGTGGGCACATTCCTCATGTAAGGTATTCAGAACCTAAATCAGGATGGGCTCATCCTTGCTGCAAAAAACACACAAGTCTTATACAGTAACCCTGACAACTTTACTGACTCCTCCTCCCGGAAATCTGTCAGAAATTCAAATTAAATTAGCTTTTCCTGGCTTTCTGAGCAAAACTCACAAACATAGCTGTGTTCTCCTTGACCTCAAAGAGGGAACCAGCTGACCACAAACTCTCATTTAGCTTATAATTTATCTGATTACAGAGTGCTTTCTTCCTTTTAAGTTATGGGAGATGTGTGTATTGATCACCAGGTGACAAGGTGCAGACACGGCTATGACCACATCAAAATCGCCATTTGAAATGTTCAGGTTTCCACACATCTAGGAAGGACTGCAGAAAGCACTTGTGTCATCCTTCTACTTCCTACTGTAGTTCATCATATAAACATTTCACAAAAGGTCACAATTCAACCGATAAAATGAATCATTTAGGTGCTTTCCCGAACACATGCTATTCTAATGGCAAGTTAAGTGATAAAATAAGGATGAGAAGCAAAGATCTTGAAAAACTGTCATCCTCAGCTAGTTTGTCTAAACCCTCTCTGCACTATTAGTGAAGAGGAAACCAATTTATACAAAGGCCTATTTTCTGTTTGAAAATATTTTTTAGTCCTTCAGGCACAAGCTGAAGAGCAAACAACTCTGAGCAAGTAAAGCAGATTGTTTTAAAATCAGTAAATTTAACTTGTACCAGGAAAAAAAAAAGTCAGTAAATTATTTACATAACAACAGAAATCAAGTTTCATATAGATTTTTTCATACAGAGATATGAAAGTACCTCATGAACTCAGGTAATGTTACCACCACTTTACAAATGTGTGAATAACACATAAATCTAGCAACGCATAATACTGAAATATGACAAATAATTTTAAAAATTCAGTACAAGTGTAGAAAGCACCAAGAAGATCTGAGGTGAGGGAGCTACCCAGGGCCAAGCAGGTGACAGCAGAGCATAACACACATTAGATGGCATCTAATGAATTTTGGCAATTGTTTGGGATAAAAAAGCCATTTCAAGATCCGTGTATACCTTGCAAAGAAACAAAAATAGTATGACATTACACCTAATTTTAAACAAAACACTCTTTGAAAGCAGCTCTTACAATAAACTGCAGAGAACACACATAACAAAATTGACACTACCTTACAGCTGGCAACACAAACCTGTGCAGTTTTATCTCATTTTCCTTACTGTATGGAGAGATTTTACTTTTGCATAACCTGCTCTGTATTTTCCTGTTTCCTACATCCAGCTTAAATTCTGTGCCCTGCCACAAGTCTCCATTTATTTCCCCATTGATCCATTCATGACTCCAAACAGGCCCCCGCTGCTGCGCACTGCTTTTGTCCATCACGTCCTGCTCCTTCCCAGCTCTTCTCTACCTTATTTCCCTTCACCTTTGCCTTCGAAAGTTCCCCAGCATTCTCCCTCCTGTGCATCCTCCCAGGAGGTGAACTCCAGAATCACCCCTCTCGCTGGGCAGAAAGCCATGGAGGAGTCCTCCTCAGACTGTGCCCAGCGGTTGGCAGACGGGAGAGCCTGTCGAAGCCTCCGAAGCAGGCTGGGCTCAGCCCAGATAGTCCCAGTTTGGGTGGTAAGGCAAGCAACAGCTGCATGCCTGCTTTCCTGCGCACAGCTAAACAAACCAGGGTGCCTGGGTCACAGGTTTAATTGTTTTGGTTTGGTTTTCTTTTGGTCTTTCACCCTATTTCAGAAGTCAGCCTGATCAATGTTATTTCACGCTCTCCAGTGCAAGCTCTGCTGATCTAACCCCTGACTAAAACCAGATTCATCAAAGCAGCACCAGGGGAGGCAATATTTATCCCCTGCAACACACAGGGAATGTCACGTTACACCTTCCTCTCGGCTTTCCTCTTCTGTTAGGAGAGGCGGGAAGGAGGAGAGGGAAGGAGGACTCGCACGGCTGAAGCGAGCGCCGGCACTGGAAACTGATGTTGTGTATTTATCCCCTCGCATTAAGTATGGAAGAGGCAGTCACAGTTCGCGCTCCCCCGGCACTCTTGCAAGTTCTCATCCTTTCCATCTTCCAGTGGGTGACAGAAAATAGCAGTTACTGACAAATGCTGGGGGAAAGCACAAGACCTAACCAATAAATAATAAATGCATCCATATCTCTAGAACTCCTGCCTTCAAGTCCACACAAAGTAAACATGAGAATTCTCAGAGGAAGTCATGGAAGCTGCAGATTCCATTCATAAATGCGAATAAATGAACTTTCACACTGCATCCCCGCATTTCTTTACTAATCTGAATAAAAGTTGCCCACAAATAACACAGCAGAACAGGTTCGTTTGCCCACACAAGACAGCCTTTCCCTCACCAAACGCCCCAGTGTGAAGGGAGGTAACCGGAGGGTCCGTTGGAGCATTGCTCCTGCAGCCCCCACACAGGAGGTACCCAGCAGCCATGCACACGCAGAAATACGGCTCTGCCATCTTGTCACGCAGGTGAGAAGATTAATTTCTATACAAAACTGAGAGCTACAAGGATTGCTACCTGGGCTTAGCGCGAAAAGTTCCTTGTGCCACTTCCAGCATTTATTTGTTTCCTCTCCAGCCATCTGCTCTCATTCCTTCTTAGTTTGTTAGCTTGTACTTTTCTGGAGGACAGTTTCTCCATTCTCTTCAATGGCAGGTCTATTGCTAACCCCTCTGGTGCCTTCTCCAAATCGTCCAGATTGTTTTTCCATATGGAATCAAAAAATTTCCCCCCGAAAGGCTGAGCCACTTCACAGCTTGACTATTGTCAGTCCTGCCTGCTGTTGACTGAATATTTCCATTTTGAGTAGTTTTGCTGAGATAACGTATTTTTAATCACTTCCCATTCAAGGTGCACACCTTCACCACCAGAGACTCAGATATTAAAAGCTCATCTGTCACTCTCTCCTACCACTGCCCCTCCTCCCACAGCCCTTTCTTAACACATCCAACTTAATTCATCCACCTGTACTTCTCTACTGCTATTTATGAAGCTGTATTATTTGGGAATAACTATTCTATTTCTTTTATGCCAAATCTCTTCTGGGATCTCACTCAAACATCTCCCTACATCTGTTTCCTTCAGGGAGTCCTTCTTCATCTCACAATGAAATCTTGACTCCTCCTCCTCTGTCTGAACCGAGCTCTGGGTTTCACCACAGCTGGGCTGTGACATCTTCAACTCCAGTATCCTTCTGAACCTCCGTCTTCTCTGAACCCAGTGTGTTGAAGAACATCAAAAGAACATTTTTTTCTTCGGCTTTCAAACGAATCCATTCCAGGAAATTGTTTTTCCAAACGTGACATAATACAGGAATTCAAGCCACTCTGAACTTAAACTGCAAGTGGACGAATGAAATACACCCTGCTTCTGAGACTCAACTACCACAACTCAGAGCCAAGGGTAAGCCATATCAGTATTTCTGCTGATTTGAACTGAAAACATTTTACACAGAAAGGACACACTGAGCCTGTAATTGGATGTGCTGTAATCAAGCAAGTGTTCAAAAGCTGCAGAAGCAAATGCTTACCTCAAGAAACCACAGCAGGGCATCAAATAACGAAGAGCTTGAAGTCACCACCCTGGAAGCTCTCAGTTTGACCTCTGGGTATAAAACAAGAAGGACTGTGATGCCTTCTCATTTCCCATGCTAATACCTAAGGTATTACTTCGCACGACTACTGACTACTACATTTGCAGAATGAACCATGAATTTCCCTTCAAAAGGCATGTCCTCTTCACAGAAAACCATAAAACCTGACCTGGGTATTCACCACATTCCCCAGCACAAACAAGGTCTCTTTCCAAAGCTTCAGCCCGTGGCCCTGCGTGCGTCTGCACTGCACTGTCTGCTAATTGGACTTAAAACATCCTGAAACAGTCAGTTGGAAAAGAGCCACCTTATCTTTGTGCTCCAAAAGAATTTTTAAAAGGAAAAAGAAACTCCTGTTGTGAATGATGAGAATGAGCATCTTTCAAATACTGCTAATAGTGATAAGAATTACCTTTTCTTCCTGCCTGTAATACCCCAATCAGCAAGGACTCCTCTCCCCAAGCCTCAACTTAACATGTTTTTTTATTTACAGTATTACTTTCCAGAGATATATATTAGCACATTTTTTCAAAACAGATAAACATTGCCAAAGTAATTACTAAACACATCTCTCCCTGCGTAGCCAACCAGGGGCTCAGTTCCGAAAACTTGTGCTATTAATAAATGACACACTGCAGTAAACTAATTGTATGTAAAGTCAACGGGTGCATGTTTAAGAATTTTAATTAATGTTCTGTGATTGCTTTATATGCAATACATAACATGCAGGTAACACAGTCTTTATGATGATAAGCAGTTTAATTAGAAAGCCAAGATAAGAAAAAAAATGCCTTTAAGTTACTGAATTTGTTCATGCTGACCATGTGATAACTTGAGCACACGGTTTCCCTCGGTATTTTAACATGTGAAATGCTAATTATACCTAAACCTTTGTTTCCTCACACTGTAACAACTGCCTTATATGCCATTTGCTTCTCCCCCTTATGGGTGTCAACAGCAAAGTTCAATTAGATCATGAACCTCCACCCGTCTTTAATCTTTGAACGGGTCCACGCAAGCGAGTGCTGCCCCACGCTCCGTGGCTGGCGCGAGTCTCCCAGCGAGCCGTGACAAGCCTGGGCTGCGCGCTGGCAGCGGCGCGCTTACCCTTTCAGCAAACTGTCTCGGAGGATGGCCATTGATTTCCTAGTTATTATGAACATGAAATTATTGAATGACAGATGATAGAGTGTTAGGTCCTACAAGTATTTTCCCCAATGGGTTATCTAGCCAGCGTTGCCGTAGCAACGAGGCTGTTTGACAGTGCTTATGACAAAGAAGTCTTTGCTCAGAATTCAGCTACAAAATAGCTCCTTGCTTCCTACCTTTATCCTCCACAGTCCTATCCAGCATCTTCTCAATGCCTCCCTGTCCCGTGCCTCTAGCTGTCTGCTCCAACACCAGCCAGGGTATGGCACTGCTGCCAGGAAAGCACCCTGCCCGTGGTGGGGCATGATGCTTCTGCCCAAGATAATGTCGATCCCCATAAGATAAAGCAATAGGTCTGACAGTGCTGATCCACAGAAAATGCAAGTTCTGCATTAGGACACACAACTGAAAGCCTAGGAGGAACCACATTCACAATCAGCCATTGCCTTGAACAGCTAAAGGTTAAATAATTTCTTGCCACTTTGGTTGTAGGGATACAGTGAACTTCTCCCTCCTGTCTTTTTTTTTTT